>JAHZNB010000478.1:0-12627 GCA_027744295.1 Callyntrura guangdongensis | reverse complement strand
TGGCATTTTGCTGCTTCGTTGCTTGACTTGTGATTGCAATCTTGCTAATCTTCTTGCAGTTATATGAAAAAAACTGAAATGGAACAAAAAAAGAAAAAAAGTGCGGTACCCCGTTCTAGGAAGTGAAGAAGAATAGGAGATTTGCTTTGCCAAAGAGAGAGAGAGAGAGAAAGGGATGAAGGGAGAGAATGCTAGTTATGTATATTGAATATTTTTTGCCGGTTCAGGGGGTGTGTGCAAATATCTGTGTCATAAAGAAACGTAGGGTAAGAGCTCGCTGGAAGGAAATTTATAAGGACGTTTGCTATTTCAAAGTACAATAAATCATTAAAGGCGTGTGCCAGGTTAGGTTGAGACAGGTGGGTTATTCTTTGATGGATTGTAATTGTTTTCCTTTAGGGCTTTGGGGCATTTCGCCAAAAATGTAAAGTTATCATCCTTATATCGGAACTCGGAACTGTAACTTTAACTGGGCAAATTACAAACAAAAAAATAATATGGTGTTATATTCTGGTTGCAGCAGCAGTAGTAATAAATAACAATGTAGGTTACATTGTATAGCAAGTTTAACGGAATTTTCCTACATTTTAGCTCACTAATAGCATTTTTGATTTTTTTAAATCTCGCACTCTACTTATAATAGTCATTTTATCATAGGCAAAAATAGAAATTCGTATCAGCTACGAAGGCGGTTCAACTGCGGACATAAACGTAATAAAGTTACTATAAAACGTAGCACCATTTCAGAGCATTCGATTACAGCGTTATATGGCCCCCAACACGACTAGAAAAGTCAAAAATTACATTTTATAAATTTTGGCACATACATTTACTGTGCTTGCAAATTCAGCGTGAGAGGGAGAGATAAGCAGAGGATTTTTACTCCAAAACAACCCAAGGTTTGTTAACGTTTCAAACAAACAATAATCTCTTGTTACACTGTATATTATCCTCTCTGTGTGTGAGTACTTGTTCTTGTTGTGTACCACTAAAGATATCAAGAGCAGACCAAAATGTGTATGAGAGGATTATCTAGAAGTTTTAGAGTTGCGACTTCTCTGACGATTTTTATACCTTAAGGATTAGAATATAAGAAAGCTGTTAAGGTGCATATTCCAACTAGACAAAATACGGCCACACATACCATACAAAAATCTATTTTCGGTGTTTACAAATGCCCTGAGCATGAATAAACAAAATAAATTATAGAATGCTAGACAAAAATATATATTTGAATAATGTTATTGTTGTCTCACTATATTTACAGCTAGCCACATCTTCAAAACAGTGCAGTGTTTACTAAATCACAAAAGTAATTATTAATTTTAATGCCATGATAAAAATTGTTTTTTAACCTTTAATTACCATCCATGCCAATTTACTAAATCCAAATCACAGTCTCATTTATGTGAGAATGTTTAGTTTAGCAATACAGTTTGACAACTCCTGAAAACTTGTGAGTCTTCGTGATCCGATATTGTTCACTCTGATTTCGTATAAGTAAAATCATCAGAGAAGTCTCCCCTCAAAAAAATTCACTCTACCGTATGACAGCGATAGAAAGAGTCCATTTATGCATTAACTTATTTTATTTCATAAATACAACTGATTGTGACAAGGAGTTGACCAAGAAAAGAAGAAAAAATACCACCACCGCCAACCATATACGATTACCTACAAATGTCGATTATATCTGTGCAATAACAAGCCATCTGATGTACTTGTTTAAATGACATTGCACATTTACTGCACTCGCACTCGCACACACAAAGACCTAGTGCATTGCAGAAATAAAAATTATCAGATTAACAGAGCAAAAGGGATAGGTCAGAAAGCAGCACCAGAGAGAATAAATTTAAACAATAATAATTATTATTATCACTATAAAAATAACAAGAGGCGCGTTGCGGTAGCACGCAGACGTGGTCGTTAATAAAAAAGAACCCGTTCACCATTAACACACGTTAATATAAAGCGAGGGCTGTGAAAGGGAACAAGGTTGTAAGGTATGAAGGAATGGTGTTAGAAAAAAGAGGGTGTGAGGGGAGAATGAGGGATGTACGGACTGAAGGGGATGTGAGGAAAGAATATTGTGTGAAGAAGGAAGAAAAGATGTGAAGAAAGAAGGATGGTATCAGAATCCATCAGGGACACCAGGGATACCTGGATGCCCATGATCTAATCGGATGCCTGGATGCCCATGGCCTAATCGGATGCCTGGATGCCCATGATCTAATCGGATGCCTGAATGCCCATGATCTAATCGGATGCCCGGATACCCATGATCTAATCGGATGCCCATAACCTAGTCGGATGCCTGGATGCCCATGATCTAGTCGGATGCCGGGTGCCCAGTTGCCTCATGGCATCCGGACGCCCGCCCACCTCTGGTAGCAGGGGCGGTGGAAATTATAATATAAGGGGATAATAATAATAGCAAGGGTGATTTTCGTGATATGATAAGAGGGTACATATAAATAACCATATTGCCTATTTACATACTAATCATGTATGTATATGTACGGTTATTACTGTTATTATCATTTTTTTCAAATGATACAGATACAACGACGACAACTAATAAAAAATACGTGCTCTATGCCTACCACATTTTTTTCAATAGCTTTTTTTCCAAGACAATCACGCTGTTCCATATCTCTCTGTAGTAAAAAAACCTATGTTAATTCACGAAATGTTATGCCTTTTGCGTCTCTGTCTGCATCTCCTTGATAAAAAGAAATCTTCAGTTTGTGGCTAGTGTTGCGCTACTTACGCTGCTACTGCATTTAAATGGTGGTGGTAGTACCAAGTTGTCGACAAGCAGGCATACTTTTAGGTTTTCACCTACGCTTGCTTGCTACAGTAAATCCATCACGTACGTGTTTTGTATGCATATAAGGTGTGCAGGTATACCTACCTACCAAGTAGAATGATTGGTAGTAATAATAATAATAATGATGGCGGGGGTAATAAAATTAATGAAAAATGCTCCCTTCAGAAAAATACTTACATAAAGTAAAAATTATAAAAACAATTTTTACCGCTTTTGAGCAACCAACAAAAATTTTCATGCAAGGTCGACTCCAAGGTATTTGATGCAATAGTAGTGGCAGTGGCACATAGAGTGATGTGATATTTTAAAGCGGCTACACATAGTAGACACACAGACATACATATACTACGCGCATTCATTTTTTGGACGCGTAAAAACACAGCCATCACAAGTATATTGAGCAGAGATTGTATTCTAAAATTCCTTATTGTGCAAAAATGCAGAGAATTACCAGTTGTTTGAATGTATATATGTATGAATAGACGGTGGATGGTGATAAGGTACTGCACACAGAGTTACAGGTGTAAAGGACGTCTACTTTTAAAATTTGTCTGGTTTTTTTAAATTTAATGTACTCAAACATGGCCTTTCTCTGGTATAATTTTTGCTAATATTATTAATACGAATAGCCCAATTATAATATTTTTATAGCCCTGTTATTTTCCAAGTTTGAAGACAATAACATGTGTGTGTGTGTGTGTGTGACTGTGTATGTAATCAATCATTAATTGTAGCTCATCTTCTAGCATAAGTTTACCCATTTTACAACTGTAATAACAATAACAACAATAACAGCATCAACCTGTGCATTAGAAAGACTGTTTCTGATTGTTTTTCGTTGGCATACAAATACAGATAAAATGTAGATGAATGTTAGCATTAAAATATTTACATCTTTACGATATCACTGGTGTTTTGATGGCGTTTTCAGCTAACTTTATTTATGATGATAATGGGAATGGGTTATAAAAATTTGCCACTACAACGTCAAACTTGTAACGAGCAGTTTTAGTTTTGAAAACATTGCCACATTTATTTTTGTCCACAGTCTGCACACAAACATTTACACACTTAACAACAGCAGGAAAAAGCAGGAAAACCTATTATTGTATTTACAAGATATAAAAATTGAAACAACTTCAATGGGGCAATGGCAATAACTGATTAGAGTAATGACGAATAAACATTCAGGTACAACTTTTTTTGTAAAGCGTGCGGTTATTTAACACTTGAATTTCTTGTATTGTTCCTTGTGTATCTTTTAGCAGTTTCGACTATCAACTATATATTCTATTATGTGTACTTGATGCACAAATACCCCATCGCAAACCAAAATGCATTTTCTTTGTAAACAAAGATCAAGTCTCGTTTTTACTCTCTATAAAGCTTTGTGTATCGTCTGCACACACATTGAGCGTGCATAAATGCTTCTACAGAGAGAAACAACGAATTTTTGTTTATTTATTGCAAAACCCAAAAAATTGTCAGCGCACTCAAGTCTCACACAAACAATTTTCAACTTTCTTCTCGCCTTCTTATTGTAAGGCTGCAACATGTGTACATGTACTATCACCATTATTATTGTCACAAACATCACCAGATTTTTGTTAAAATGGTGCATGTGTCATTTTGTCTGCTGAAGCGTCTCCTTGTCTCTATTTGTCAGTGGCTGTTCATTGTTTCCCCATTGTTGCTGTGTATTTTTCTGCTTAGTCATTGCATCTCTGCAAGATTACCTACCTGCTCAAAACACTTTTTGGTAACATGAAATTAAGGAACGTGCTACACGGGCATGTCTGTCTATGTCTACCACTGTATATATTTTAAGCAAAACGTTGTTGTCTAACAACCAATTTTAGTAGCAGCAGTAGTAATACATGTAAAAGTAGAGGTTGATAAAAGAATTTTAGCCAGAATTTTTTAATTCATCATCATCATTTCATCGTCCTCCTCCTGCATCTCTGTTGCAATTTTCATTTTTTTACCATTGACACTAAAAGGTACTTGCAAACTTCTTGTACAATTATTTAAACCCAGTTATCCTCGAGTTTGGGGTTTTCGTGAAGACGACAACACCACCGTCGTCGACGTTTGCCAGAAAGAAGAAAGTAGAAATACAGAGGAATTTATTACACAAGACACTATAATGCTTTTTTTGTCTGGCGATGAGTGAATAAAACTACAATATGCACTTGCACTATGACTATGCTACGCTTGGCTGAACAACCGTTACCTGGCTGGTTATTCTGTCTGTCTGGTGATGTAAAAGCGTCGAATAGTCTGTTTCCATGTAGGCAGAGGCAAACAGGCCGATTTGCTTGTGTGCACTGTGCATAGCTGATAATAAGCAGGTTTTCTGTTTGATTGTAAAAGTTTGCTAGTGTTGTCGGCTAAAAAACTCTAGTACGTACCTACATACCTCTTTACAGACGAGACGATGATAATATAAAGATGATGCTCGTCTAGATCAGGCCGTATTTCTGGTCAATAATACATTAACCATTGAATGGAGGATGGGGAAATATTGTATGCCAAGGGGATTTTCCCACATGATGCAAACTTTTTTTCGTTATATAAAGCATCGCTTTGGTGGTTATTATTACTATTATTATTATTGCTGACTTGCTCTCTCTCTCTCCTTTTCCATTACAGAAAGATTTAAGTACACGTAGTGTACGCACGAAGACATTAAACTGACAACAAAGTGTAGTCAGCGCCACGTAGTCGTAACAACGCCACGTTTTTGCAATTGAAATGCATACGTGGCGAAGAGAGATTAACAATGACTTTGTTTGCTGTTGCTTTGTTATTGTATGTGTGTGGTGATGGTGGGGATGTTTTAGGAGGAACGCTCTCAAAGAAAAAGAAGTCTGTGTAGCAGCAGCAACAGCAGCAGTCAGTAATTGCCACGGTAAATGTGTACAAAATAGGTAGTGTATATGCTAGTAAAAACTAATATTCCCTATTTATGCGTCTACTATTTTTCCTTCTTCTACAACATACATAACAGCAACAGCAGCGCCGTCGTCATCGAACACACACAAAATCGTCTGTCTGTGTGTCTGACTTGTTTATGGTATACTGTATACAAGCAGCACACGGGATGTGCAGAAAAAGGATAGAAAAAAATTGTTCTCGTAAGTCTTAATCCTATCATCCATCTATTCAGTCATGTACTGTTTTTGTGTTGCTGCTGGTAACATAATTTCAACTGGTTAGAGAAGAGATAGAGAATGGAAGAAAGGAGTCAGAGTTGAGAGGATTTCAGAGCGAGAGATTTCAAAAAGTTGTTGGAGGAGTTGATACTGTTGATACTGTCGGTTGTTATTGTTGTAGGTGTACTTAGAGTAGCACTACTAGAAACGAGGATGAAGGTTTTAAGTTAGGGAAAATTGAGGGTGCAATGATGAATAAATGTTACGTGTATTTTTACAGTGACGGAACGGAGATGAATAAGAAGAAGAAAGAAATGAATGAAAATACTTTTAAATCTCTGTATATGTTAGACGAGACGTGCATTTCATTGTGATCTGTGTAGACTGCAACTAGTTCACGCACACGAAAATTTAAAAAAAAATGTTTCTCTAGTCTTCACACATATGAAAAGTAGTAGACATGAGAATTTAATACTCTCGTTGCTTTCGTTACTATAATACATTAAAGCATCGTGTTTCAATACCAAAAAATGTCTAGACTCTCAAAATCTAGTGCATTGCACTGTGTGTGAAAAAACGAAATCATATAAAAAGTTTACAGGCATTATGCTACCATGGTGAACTGCCACCAAGGGTCTAACTACCGCCATTGTGAACTGAAACATGGTCCAAATGCCACCATGCATAACTCCCACCAGTGTCTAGCTGCCACAAAATATCGCTATAATAAATTTGACCTTTTTGAATAAAGTTTGACTATGATCCCCCAAATGACCCCTTGGGGTTGGCCAAGTTTTCTCAAGTTATATCCCAGAGATGCCACTACCCTAAGGAAATTACTTAGATAAATGAACATTCATTTGCGTAATCAAACATACTCTACGATGATTAGCGCTTGGAAGATTAAATTGAGGGACAGTGAACTTTAATTGAACAAGAATATGCATTGAGGGCAATTAAGTTTGCTGAGACTTTCGGTCGTATTCTAAATGAATACTTTTCCTTGTGTAAGGAGGTGTTTCCGTTTTTATGCTCCCAATTGTCATGGTGGCAATTGAACAAGGTGGGAGTTAGGTTTTGGTGGCAGTTCACAATGGTGGCAGTTAGACCCTTGGTGCCAGCTCACCATGGTGGCATACCGCCGGTTACGTTTAAAAAACGGTGTTCTAATATGAACATGATTAATGTAAAAATGATAAAATCATCAGCGCCTGTAATAGCATTTAGACACATTTTGCAAAAAAATCATGTGTGCTGGCATGGCTTCAAGTATATTACTACTAGTGTCATTTAAAAAAAAAATTCTGACAGTTTCAAAGGAAATTTGACCATTTATTTTTCGTCTTCACCTGCTTGTTCTCTCAGCAAAATGTACTGTCTGAATTAAGTCAGTGGTGAGGGGAAAATGCAAATTTTTGACAGTTATCATCCTACATCATTCTCGCTCGTCTCATCTTTTTCACGAGAAGCCTTCTAATATTGAAACAAAGCACGAAAAGAAAATCCTGTTTTTCTTGACAAGTGAAAAGATTAAAAGACAGTTCATCGTGGCGTCCCTTGTCTGTCGTATCATCGTATCCATCGAATTATAAAAAGGTAATTTCAACCCTCTTCTTCGTATATACCCTGACCAAAATATCCACCATCACTTTGACTATGATCAGAGTTGTTGGTAGTTCTAAATAAGTAATAAATAAAATATATAAATAGTAATGACAAGTGATAGAAACAATAAAAACACAGAGATACAATGTTCATGTTCCACGAAACGGACACTGCAAACTGCAATAGACTACTAACATGTAAATGAAGTATTTTTTATCGAGAGTTCATTCCATTTTCACAAGCTGATTGATCAACAAAGCTAAAAGACCAACAGCAATCATCAAAAATACTTGTACCGGGAACCTCCCTCTTTTTAATAGATCCCAAAATGTTAAATAATTAATTGCCCTGTTATGTAGAACTACATAACATCGCACGACATCTCTTAGAAAAACTTTATCAGACATCTTATCAAGATTATTATTATTTATTGTGCTGTTCTCCTTATTTCTGAGCTTAGTATTCCTCCGTTCTTGCAGCTTCGATTATAATTCGCCTGAAAATCTTGCTTTGTTGATATTTCTCTGACTCATCATGTCAATAGAAACGGTTATTGGTAAATGTTGTGTAATTTCCTTTTACACACAAGGTTGTACATTCCCAACCCCATAACAAAAAAACCAGTCGCTGAGGTCAGCAGTTTTTTTCCTACGAACTGCTGCGTACATCCTCTCTCGTCGATTGCATAATGAACTATGAACCACACTCTTACGGATTCGTTTATGCTAAAACCTTTATGCATACCAATTTATAGTATGTTGCATTTGACGTATTGTATACCTTCGACTGCAAAACTTTTGTTGCGGTAACAAGAAATTTTAGGCCAAATACATGCTCCGCTTGGCTTAAGGAAACCTATAAACCTGATATGTGGTTGTATAATGCAACAAATTAAAATATTGATGTGCTTCGATCTTCCATTTTTTACACAATAATGCGAAAATAATTAATTAAGAAGTTTATAATAATACAAATCTATAAATATTCTCTACACGTAGTTCCATTATGATGATAATGGTACCTGACCAGTGACCACAAAAAGACCGAAGGGCAGCAGTATCTTCAACAGAGCTGCTAATGATTTTGACCATTTATTGGAGAAAATAATTCTGTTTGTGGCTTTCATTTTGGACATCGTGGTTGGTGGTTAATTTCACGCAATAAATCTATAAAAGTCAACGTGAATCGTTTTCTTCAAAAGTTGGTCGTCCGTCATTCTAAATTCTGGTCGTTTGAGCTTGCTTTGAAAAGTTTTGTTTTTATTACTATGTGCTAGTGCGCTTGTACCTTCACGTACTCATAAACGCTATCCAAATTTTACCGTTTTTATCATTATTAATCAATATCAACCCGGCAGCTGACGGAAAGGGCACCAGATATTTATATTAACTACATGCAATCACTGTTTCTTTTTTTCATTCATTCATTCATGAATATTTACACCGGATTCTCGCCGCCTGTCTGCATAATTGTTTTCCTTCTTTCTATGTACATCCCTTTCTACTCTTCTGTAGTGCCAATACCTGTCATTTGTGCTGNCCTTTCTACTCTTCTGTAGTGCCAATACCTGTCATTTGTGCTGCTGTTCCTGCACTGCTAAAATGTGTTTAATTTACGTTGTCCAGCCTTGCTCGCTTGTTCCGCTTGGCGCGTCTATAAAACAATTGTAGAAACGACTATGTATGTGGCAGTCCTTGTCACAGTCACGATGATGCTGTTGTTGTACAAGAGAAAAAAGAGAAAAAAAGCGAAGGATTTCTGTAACACAGCAGTTACATATATTGAAGCATTTTCTATTCGTACTTCTACTTTTCCAAAGTACTCAAGTATTTGGTAGTAGTAGTGGTTGGGAATGCTGCTCTTGTACATGACTATCACGTAACGTCTTTTCTTCTGGAATGTTATTGTTGGTAAAATGAAAACAGTACAAGACAAGCAAGAATACGTTTAGTTGCTGTTGTTGTTGATGACGATGATAATGACTGTACCATGAAAATCCCATAATATGAAGGGATAGAACGGCGTAGCGATAGAGTCAGTAGTAGAAGAAGGGTACATGACGGAAAAAACCTGACGTAGACACAGAAAAGACAGAGAAAATTTACTTTTATCCACATAGATAATTCGATTTTTCAGCTTGTTCACAAAAACGTAGTAAACGATACAAATACTTTAACTAATACATGTACTCTCCCTCTCTCTACATTTTTTTGCACAACTCAGGTTAGAGACAGACAAAAATGTGTGTCTGGGAAGAGCTGAAACGAGACTTTTTTTCCTTATACTTTTCTCAACCAAGTGCATGATGACGACGATGATGTCATTTTTGCAACGAGCAACACAGCATCAGCATCATCGTCATCATCCGCCGTCGTCGTCGTCAAGCCCCAAACAGAATATTGCACGGCTATAAAAAGAGGTACTTTTTGTTTCTATTATTGACTTGCTTTGCGATTCCGCTTACTAGCTATTTGCTGCTGCCGCGTCAAGTTCTGTTTTTGTCGGTGAATTCCTTTCATGCATACACTCTTCACACTGTTTTACTTTCAAAAGGTGTAGTGGTAGCATGACATGGAATACTGATAATAATATTAAGTACATTTCCTCTTTTTTCAGTCTCATGCTCTTGTCGAGCGAGATGCTCACTTGAACAAGAATTTGTTCTAGTACATTTTCGCTATTTATTTTTTATCTTTATTTTGTTTGTTTTTTTAAACAGAAAATCCGCCATTTTTGTGTCTGCTGCTGCTGGGTTTAATGAAAGCTTAAGCCTTTTTTTATCAGACTCTTGTTGTCAGTCGTCGTGCTCATGCATTGAAATGTTACGTTATGTTATTATGCGAATTACAGAAAAAGGTACTCAAAAGTTATATATTTATTTACACACACGCACGCAATTGTTGAAACGTGTGATTTCATGATGGGATTGGGACCTTATCCTTGCCTCTGTATGTAAAACTATTATTACCGACACTGTTATGTTAGGATTGGACTGGATACATGATACATTATTATATCACTTCCAACTGGATTCTGCAGCAACTCTTTCATTATTTCTCCTAACAAATATGACTGTGGGACTTTTTTACTTTTGCATTTCTTTCCTCTTCTCGTCCAAACAGGCAATTCGACGTACCAAATTGGTCCCCCGGCCCCCGGTTTCTTATTGTCCAATGTTTATTGCTCGTTTCATAGTAAAAAATGAAGACTAAATGGTAAATACGAGACAAAAATGAGCAATTTGAGGGCACAACAATGATGTCATGTATATGTACGCGTGACATTTATATGCATTAAGTAAGGCATAAGGTATGAGTCCATTGTTGTCAGGCAATAAGGAATTCCGCCAGGTCATTGGTAAAAATGAATTGTTCTGTTGTTCGTGATGACTGTGGTACCGAGGTTGATAAAAATGAGATATTTTTAACCTGTTGGTTGATAGACTTTTCCTCATTATTCCGCTGCGGCGTAGTAATGTCGTTTAAATCTTGCCACCAATTAAAATTGGAAAACAAACAGTAAATATTTTTAAATAGAAAAATAAAACCGAAAACTATTCGGGTTTTTGTAACGCGAACAACTGGCTAGAACTAGACACTGAACACTATTTTACAACAGCAAACACATCAAATATTCAAAATCAGAATCAGAGAGAGTTTTGGAGCAATGCAATTAAAAATTGTAATACCATTGTGATGAATACGGACTGTGTATGTATACAGCTGATAAATGGGGACGATAAAAACTGAAACGGTATTTTTCTTTAAAAAAAGAAATTTGCATTTTTCATTCAAATTATTTGTGCCTCATAAACAAAAGGAACCATTGTGTATTGTGTTAGTCGGTGTGCCACACACAGTATATATTCCTTTGTAATGTGTTTTTATTATTTTCCGCAAACACATATCAGTATTTTTACGCTCCATATATTTCTTTCTACAACCAGGTTGCCTGCCATGATGGCAGTGCCATCAGTGCCACCACAGCCATACATGAAATTATCTTCTGTGAAGCATGCATTAGTTGATTTTCGGTATGAATATAATAGGTAATAATAACTAATAACAATAATAATAAATAATTAAATAATTAATGGGCCAAATAACGCTGTATTCTCAAAAAGTTTAAATTTTCAATGTGCTCATTTCCCCCCTTTAATATCTGTTGAATTTAAAACGGAAAAGTGCCTAGCTATACCGTGGAAGACATGATATTAAAATAAGCTCGCTACTGCGACGCACCATAATTGATTCAAGCGATTTTTACGTTGTACTAATTTGCGTTTGTCTTTGCTGCCTTCTTTTCGCTGAATTTTAATGTTTACATACATAATTCTAAGTAAACTATTTTATGTTCCATCAACTACGGTCAATTGTCACGTCATGTTCCTACATAAAATAAGAATTTTTATAACTTTACAGGACACAAGACGTCATTTATTGTCATTTGCATTTGTGGTCAACGTCATGTTACTACGCAAGTTTATAAACAAACGTAGTTTCCGCAGAGTCATACATGCGTAAATTCTATGTATTTTCTAAGGCGTTACTAGGCTCGTGCAAGCTATTTCTGGAATTTTTCCATAAAAAACTCGCTTCCCGCATGATCATTAAATTATTAGACCGGTATAGGTGTTTCCCTAAAGACAACATTACAGCTTGCGTATAACTAACTAAAAAATATCCAGTTGACACTGTCCAGCTCCTGACTGTATAAATGGGACATTCAAAGTCAGTAGGTCGATCATCGGTTGACGCAATAGCCATGGTATGGTCGGCCTGCTCTGCTCTATCCGCTATAAAATATGTGTGTGCTACTTCTGGGTGCATAAAATTTTTAACGTCACTGTCAATACACTTTGGCATTACCTATGTCGTCTATACAATAAAACTAAACATTTTTGTGGGTATCGCTGTACGCAGTACTCGAATCAGTCTCGAATTAGTCTGTAGAAACTTCCAGCCACCTGACTCCAAAACTACAAAAATGTGATATGCATCTGACATGGTTTGTACACCCTAACTCTGGGGCACA
>JAHZNB010000477.1:0-27468 GCA_027744295.1 Callyntrura guangdongensis | reverse complement strand
GACGCTCCTCATTTGTATTGAAATGGCTTAATGTTCCAACTCAGTTTCTCTTCTTTTTTGAGTACTTCCTCATCTCGAAATGAACTAACAGCCAAACTGAAAAAGATGAGAAGGTGGATTAGAATAGACGAAAAATTAGTGTATGGTGGCATATTCCTTTGCCGTTGTTGTTTGTCTCGCAAATATATACATGGACATATGTATGCATTTATACGTGACATCATTAAAAATAAGACATTCAATATCCTCATGTATAACTTTGTAGTGGAGAATGAGAGAGAGAGAGAGAGTTAAGAAAAGCTACAAGAGAGAAAAAGAATTGTGCCTCTTGCTTGTAAGTACATAAATCCCCAACCAACAACCACAACGATAATAAGGCTTATAAAAGCCATCAGAAAATTAATTGAATTGAATGTGGTAATGCGAAAGTTTACTTTGTGTTGTGAAAGCAGTACCACCACTACCGCTATTACTACAATCCACACTCTTCTAATGTAATTCACATCTCTATACCCTTTTTGGCATGTTTCTAAAGCCGCACTATTCTTGTGATAATACACTGGTACTCCATTAACAGCATGGAAAAGTGTCCATATAATTCACCACAGCATTTCCCATACCCATTTCCTCTCGTTCGCGCGATAATCGTTTCTAACAGTGTGTAGAGAAAGCTGTAATATGTAATAACTATTATATACCATCAAGTTACACCGTTGTACTACAATCATGTGTACATGTTTTTATAACCCTTTCGTAGTACTACACACACATGAGTAAAAAAAGTTTCCATTTTCCTTTTCAGATTACTTTCTCTTTTCTCTCGTCCTTTAACATATGTTGAAACGGGCGCACCTCTCTCGTTTGTCTAACTAGTAGTTAGGCTTAACCGTAACTCTCTGGTTGGAAAAACAAAAATGGGGATAATAAAAATATGGGAAGAGTTCACATTATTATGATATATATATCTAACCACCTAATTACGCTATAAAAAAGTGGGGAAATATTGTTGTGCCTCTTGACCCACTCGAGTCAAGACCACAAAAACAGACAAGTATCACATTATCCTTATCATAACCACCTCTCTTCCACCTCTTACACAACGCTTCTTACACACTGTTCAAAATAAAATTTTGTTTGCATATTTGCATAATGGCAACGTGTGGTAAACATAAGGGGAAAACAACACCAACGCTAAGTTAATGTTGATGGTGGGCGAATAAGGTAACATCTGTTGAGGTATGTGGGATGCTAACTGTACTGTACGGTGTGTTTTTTAAATGTGTGTCATATCTCCACATAGAATCGGCCAAACTTATGTAAACTGTCTACATTTTGAGTGCTTCTCCTGGCTGTTTCAAACAACTGTAACGTAACAGTTCCATATTATGTTCGTATTACGATGAGACACAAAAACTCACCGTGTACCCCATCGTCATTGTCATTCCGTAAACAAAGCCATATATAATAAAGCTACTATATATGTAAGCTCACCCAGAAGAGAAAGCTTCCACAGGAAACAACAACACACCATTTTTCGTTTCGTTTCCACAGGCCAAAAGTAAACCATGGTTTGCAAAACCAAAAGTGTGGATGCTTTTAAGAGACAGGTATCTACAAGGAATTTTTGCCTGAAACTTACTTTCCTTTCGTCTTCTGCTACTTCTGTTGATGGGCTGTTGTGATTATGTATTGTGCCTGCTGTATGTCTGTGCGTCATGTGCCTTGTCGTGCATGAATTACTACATAAAATACAAAAGCGTGTGCAACATCATCATAATCAGAAACAACAATGTTATCATATTTACAATCATAGAGAACGATGACGATCTTGCAGGCAGGAATCCACTGACATGAAAAAGTCAAGTGTGTTTTGCATGGTGTATGGCACAACTAGTACAGTGCATGCATGATTATTATACACAATGGGATAAATGCCTTTCCATAAAACCAAACACAACAATTGACATTATTTCCCGGGGACTGCCAAAGTCATTTTAAAAGGACCGGATCCACACAAAGGTATTCGTACACGCTATCTGAAACGAAATAGGAAATACAAAGTTGGGAACAACACACGCGTTGGTCGTCACACAAACCCACACACGTATATTTGCAGTCATTCCCTCACTCACCTACCAAAGAATGAAATCACCTAAAAATGAAAAAAGAACGAATTCCTCTTGTTCATATACACAGCATGCTCTGAATCCGATTCGGACCCAGTGACTATGTAGTGCTTCCTGTGTGAACTCAGGCATACGTGAATGTGACTACATTAGCAATGGAATTTCATCAAATTGAGTTGGCTCAAGTTAAATTGACTCGGGGGGCCTTTACGTGGAAATTGAGTCTTCCCTTAAGAGAATATACAATATGCGGTCGTCGTGAAATAGTCAAAGCAGTACTAGATTCCCTTCTAGTTCATTTTCGTTTGCACACATTTCCTCTTTTGCTCCCTTTCCCCTTTTCTTCCTCTCCCTCTCGCTCTCAGTAAAGTTGGGAAAGATGTAAAAAAGCAAAAGAAGTGATGCCGAAAACATACGCACAAACATACACACAAGTAATATGCATTCGTGTATATATACACAAGGAGAAAAGTGGTAGAGTACTGTAAAGGGTTCAATTTTTGCTTCACCATGCATGATACTTTATCACAATGTTTTCTATGCGATCATTCACTCTTCGCCACCACCAGCAACCACCAACATCATGATCATCATCGTCATCTCTCTGCCAAACACACAACGATCAACCAACAAACACACTCGTATATATCAACATTATTATAAGGGTTTCTCTCTCTCTCTCTCCGTTGTACTTACAAATGTGCCAGAGAGTGCCGGGGTACTTGTAGGAAACCGCTTGAATACCATTTTTGTGGTTTCTTCTCATTGATGCTCAAGTGAAAATGTGAAAGGGAAAAGGAGATGTGATGAGAAGAGTGTGGGGAAGAAGTGAATGAGCATAATATTTTCTTCCACTACCTCTACTTCCTCTTCCTCCGAGAGTGTGTCTCTTTTCGCACCATCTCTGCAATGCAACTTCCATTCTCACTATTACCCTCACTCCCATCCCATCACTAGGTACAATCACAACCACGACAAAGAACCAAGTCTGCTTACAACTCTTTATTTTCTTGTGCTTTTCTTACTACAAAAATAACGTTACTGCTGTATGGATAGCTGGAATCTCACTGCTAAAATCCACAAAGAACTTTCTATCCATCAGCTTTCCCCATTTCATCTCATTGATTTTAAGTGATACAAACACCAGAAGCGAAAAAAGTATACACACACATGACCATATAAAAACGCATTTTACATTCTACGGAGCGTTCTCACTGCACTGCATGGATGTGTGATTTGCTGAGATTAGAATTTTATTGAATGCAGTATTACAGAATTGTATAGGATGACTAGCCGATATAAGTAAACTGTAAAAAATGTACATCGTGTTTAAATCACGGAGAAAAACGTACCCGCTCAAAATCATCTTGATGATATGAAACGAGGATAAACCATGAAATGACGAGAAAAAAATGTATTGTGTATGCTCTACACTTGTTATAATCCTCTCGAAAATATTCTTACATACGTGCTCCGCCGCTGTATTGGCAAAAATACATTATCTCTATCGTGCTCAAAATTTATTCTTCCGGCTTTACTCCTGATCCTGAGAAGCTGTGTAGAAAATATGGATTTTAAAATAACACTATCAGCTATTTTGTATACAAAAGTGTGCGTATCTCTTTCACAAGCTCAATCAGTGTACATGTGTAGTAGCAGTCGCGATGTCACTACTTTTCATTTGTGACCGAGAGATGGTCGTGAATAAGCAGGAAAATGGTAAATGGTATATAGATATACAGCGTATCTATACCGAAGCGTCGTCTGTAAATTTAACTAGTTAACTGGTGGAGGGGCACAATAAAAAAGTTTTGAATTTGCAGCTCGAAAAGCATCCTTAAGGAAAGTGGCATGCAACTTGATCCCAGTCCAATATTCTAGTTATTATGAACGGGGACGAAGAGGAGAAAGAGAAGGCTGTTCGTATAAATAAATCGTTCACATTTCTCCGTCGGTTCGTATAACTACAAAGTCGTTTTTACGCATTACAGTAAATCAGCAAAAAAATCCTGAGACCATTGTACTGATTTCATGACAGGATAAAAATTCCTTTTATAGAATAAAATAAGTTTTTTTTTCTTCCAGGAAGCATACTGCAAGTTAAACTACAGTTTGTGTATGTATTCAGTTTAATAGACGATGAAGAAGCCGAAAAGTACATAAATAGGATGAACACGTTACTAGAATTTTGCAATCAAATTGCTGAATTTTAAGTAGGCTTTCTTGCTTTTATCCTCAGCTCCAGTTTGTTATATGCATATATATAGATTTCACACATATACCATCATATTATACATGCCGTTTTGATGCGCGAGAGTAGCAAAAACTTGTTTGCAGGATGTGTCATGGTTTAGGACAAAAAAGTTTGTTTTGAATACACATTGTCTTTTCTTGAAGCTTGCTCAGGCGAAGACGAGGATACATACATATATATATAGTTTGTAGGTAGGTAGTTTTTGAAACCAGAACTGTGCAGTGTTTGCAACTAAAACGAGGATAATGTTATTGTACGCTAGTTTGCTAATGGTGTCATAAACACTGACATAATCATATATAAACCAGGGTATTCACATTTAGGAAGGGGTCTCAACATGCCCCATGATCAGGAGAAAAGTTGGCGAAGCTGTTTGTAATACCTAGGCATTTCCGTGAAATCCACCTAAATTTCCCCGGAGAGCCCTTGGAATGAGTTGCTTATGAGGGAAATTGTTATTTTGTGTTTCCAGCTTAATGACTTTGCCTTTTGTAGAGATGTTTAAGGAAGAACATCATTGGAATAAATATCTATTATCTGCTTGAGCAATTTGCATCAATCTGTTATTCTAAGCATTTGCATGAACAAGTATACTTACAGTTATCTATAATCTATACACACGTGAAGAAACACAATAAAAATGAGTCTTTTACTTGTTACAGGATTCTTATTTCCGTCTCTCATATTATCCCATTTATCTCGACTGTCTGCCGTTTCCTCCAATACCTTTTGCTCAACAAATAATAAAAGGCTCATTTGCTCCATAAATCAAAAGTACTTTTTTTTACCAAGAAGTCAGGGCTTATATGAGCGCAGATTTTTATTGTTTTATCAGTCCACGCGAAACAAACGGCAATGTCTGACTACAGTTTAATGATATCAATTTTACGTTGGTAAAGCCTTTCCTTTCGGGATGTATTGAATTTTCAGGAAATTCTCCAATTTCGACCAATACTTATGCATAAACCCGGTTTTCGACATGGATGTTGATACATTTTTTTCTTCTTCTTTCGTAGATCGAAAAGAGTCAATCTCGTTGAGGTTGTGGATCGCAATGGTTCAGTGCTTTTTACTACATCCCCATCAAGCACGGAGGAGTCTGATGATGCTACAACGTCGTCTGGCAGTGCTAGTTTGCCAAACTTCCGTCCAGTAATTGCCTTTTCTCCCGCTGCCAATCTAAATGGTGAGCTTTTTGGATTTTGCCATAAACTCTGACCTCCCAAAGTTTCCATCTTTGTGAGAGAAAGAGTCTTTGTGGTGGTGTACATCTTTATGAGTTTTCTTTATTGTGTTCTATATAGACCTATACACACACATGAACACACGCTCCCACATGTATGAACAGTTTTTTTTGTGCAGACCGAACCTCTCCAGGCAGAAGGGCAAAAGAGAAAGAAATAAGGCATAAAAACGTGCCACCACACACATGTCATTTGATGATAGCACATAAAGTATCAGTTATTTTTATACAGATATTGTGTCCAGAAATTTACTTTCATTGCAAGTTGCTGTTCCACGTTTTTATAGAGTGACCCCTCAGTTATTATTTATTCTTCAGCAACAAAGCATCCACACAGGAAGGGTGTGTAGGTATATCTGTCTCAGTTGTGCCACAAGTTATGTTCATACCATCCAAATGTTGCCCCTTTTCCTTCCTTAATATTTTTTCCGACGCAGGACCAGGCAGCCAAAGGCACAAATAAATTCACTTACAATATGAATGAGTTATATATGGGACAAGGAAAGGCTTAATACCACCGGATTGACTTAATGGGTTTTCGCATGGCTTGCTTCTCGGTGATGGGATTACTCCCGCTCCCTCTGCTAACCCAGATACATGAAGTTTGATAGAAAAACACTTGTACGTATGGAATGTACGTATCATCTGATAAAGAAAATTACCGATCCAAATGTGAACATGTTTTAAGCCGACACACAAAAATACAAAGCCTCTTCTACACCGCATTCAATATTTCTCCTGCCTTTTTTGCCACTACTCTCATGGCTCGTAGGTTTTTACTATGTTTTCGTCATCTTTATAAAATGAATCACCTCGGAACAATGAGCCATGTAATTCCATGAATAAAAAAAACTTTTCTTGATTTCTTTACTTGAATGAGAACTCAGTATTCAGGATAATATTCAATTTAATAGTAATATAATTCACTATACGGTACGTAAACAAGAATCAAACTGAGAACAACCGCTATAGTTGGAAAAGTTATTATCCGCTCTGTTCGCGTCTTTTTTGGCCGGAAAAGTTGCGGAACTTTTACGCGATTTATCATCCCTGCTGGAAGTTGTGGCTTCAATTTATGAGTAAACGAGAATATCAAACTACCCCATCAATTTTATGGGTTCCAGCGCTTGCTTATGAAAACAAAATGTAAAATCACTTACAAACTACTACTTCGAAGTACTACGAACAAACACACACAGAGAGAAACAATGTCGCATTATCTCCGTCCGGCGATCCGAGTGTCAAATGTTCATTAAATAGGAACTTTTGTTGTTGAATAGGCGATATTATTACGATACCCCCTGATCTACTAACCTATTTCCGATTACTTTTCAATAAGGACAACGAAAACAAAACCCAAGCAAACAAAAAAACTTTGTCGATCTGTGAGTGTGTTCACAACAACTTTAACGACTGCACGGAGAGTACATAAAACAGTAAATTTAAACAAAGGGAATCGTTTGGCACGTGTAATTCCATCACTAAATCTTTATAAACAAAGATATACTCTTTCATTCTCTCGCCGGAATTACCGGAGAAAATACGGGAACATGTTGGCGGCGTATAACCCATTCCCATTTACTATTATTGTTGTTCACTTTCGTATTTGTCCGGTCATGGTTTTTCTAGTTTATTACTGGCTTTCTATTTTTATACTCCTTTGGAAGTAAAACTTGAGATGCTTCTTGTAAAAACACCAAAAAAATGTTTTTTTTCTCGGTAAATACTCTGCAGGGACACTTATTTATCTGCGCCCAGAAGATTTGGAGAAAGCATCCAACCTTAACATGGAGATGCTTAACGGATCAATAGCATTAATACGCTTCAGCAGGATTCATCCATCAATTGTGGTATGACAATTTCACTCTTACACGCTGTGGCCTTTAATATACGTGTACCTTTAATATAAACGTAATGTGTGCAGACTTGCTTTTGCTTTGCTTCTTCTTTTTCTCCTCAGTTTTACTTTCTCTCGATTTTTACTTACTAGTACATATTTTTTGTAAACACTTTTGCTGGATATTGATGTAAAGAATGTAGATGACACAACACGGTAGTTCTGTCGTCTCAGCTGAAAAATTTATGGTCTTTTTTGTAGATATTTTAGTATTGTTTTCCCAGCGTTTTTTGTTGGTCTGTGGCGACCACGCCAGCAAAAGCAGTAAAAATATATTTGTGGTTTTTTATTCTTTTAGTAGAAAACATACGACAAGGCATTTCGTGTGAGCAGTAACGAAAGCAAAATGCATGGTAGGTATTACAAAATGATATATTGTTCATTCCATCTAGAGCGCTGTTGCTTCATCGTACGGGATCAAAGGCATTATTTTCTACCCCGATCCGAAAGACATGGGACCCCTATTCCCATCCACCGCTGTTCGGTGGAGTTCATTAGCATCCCTGGAAAATATTCATGAAGTGCAGGTAAGCAAGACTACCTACAAAGTTTTTGTCGGTGCTGTCACACGTCACATTCTCCATTTAACTGTATAATGCAAAAAGACATTATTTGAACTGGTCATGTTCTTTATTATCTTTGAAATGACTGACAGCGGCACCGAGGCAAGTTTCTGCTTCCTGCACACAGCATAAGTTACAAGGATGCAGAACAGCTTCTCAGGTATGTAAAGAAGATACGTGGTCCACTTTTCATTTACTTTTCCCAGCTCCATTTTCATTTTCAGTCTAATTTCTTCCAAATGTCTGGAGACAAGCACACATGCCTCCTCGTTGCGGGGATATTTGAAAAGCGGGGAAGAGATGCGCTGAAAAAGAGTGAAGTTGGCAAAAGCGTCATCAAATTTATTACGAAAGCGATAGTGATTTTCTTTCAATGAACTGAATGAATTGACACGATAGACCATTGTTGTTTTTCCCATAAAAAATTTTCAAGGTGGATAAGGCAAGGCCGAGGGAATAGACGAGCCCCTCCAGAATGGCAAGGCGCCCTGCAAACTTCCTACGATTTAGGATCCGTATTTCAAGGCTCATCTCTTCCCTTCTCTGTTCGACTTCGTACCTTTAACGAGCCCAAGACTAGCAGCATTTACAATGTAGTCGCAGCCATCCCTGGAGCATGGGAGAGTGACAGGTGAGAAAAATGTGTTTCTGTGCCCCTGCTGGGTGCTCTCTTTGTTCTTTCTTATACATCTTTCCTGTACTCACGACTAGGTACCCACTGCTCCTTACAAAATTAGATACGTCTGGCTTGTGCCATATACCACACTCTCTCCATCGTTTTTTTCTCTCTTGCTTCTGTGTACACTGCTCCGGGTGCGGGATATTATTATTACGGAATAGTAGAACATTCGTTTAGAAAGCTCATCGTGATCAATTTTTATGAGAAAGCAGGGTTTTCTTCACGAGTCGCTCGTTCCTTTCGCTACGGCTTGTATAGTATTACCTTCACACACAACGGCGGCGGCTTGTTCTCTTCCTCGTCTTCTATAACCTTTATGTCTGCAGCATTTTTTACTACACAGCGGCACACATCCAAAAAATATCTGAGAGAGAGAAAATGCATTAGACAGTTACTCATGGAATTCATTTAGTTAGTCTGTTTCCTAGAATTCTCTCGTTTTGCTTCACACTTTAAGCCATCAACAGCATTTACGTTGAGAGAATGACGACGATGACGAATCGTCTTTGCCAATTCTAATATAAAATCTAGACGGGAAATTGCTGTGTGGGAAAGGTAAGAAAAAAACAATTCCAGGTATAGGGCTATCTGTATTATTAACTTCTATTTTCTCACATGAAAGTGTGAGGTGAGACGGAGACTCAAGCCAAAAATATAATCCCACCACATATTTTTTTCTTCATTTTTTGATTTATAGTTAAAACGTTACCACCATACATATTGAAGTGTATAAAATAATACTACCTACGCAGAAACTCTATGCCAGGGAATGCTGCATAACAAGGGTCGAATTTCTCCATAATTTGAGCTGTCCCATCGTACCTTTCGGTGTAACGTACATCGTTCTAAGCAGACACGTTTAGTACACACATGTACATAATGCTTAATTCTCTTGTTCACTGTAAATGGGAAAAGGGGAGAAGGAAACTATAGGTTTGTCATACGTCCACGCGAACACATTACAGCAAAGTAAGTCAGATAAAGAAGTAAATTGAAATTTCATGGGGTCCATTATAAAGACTTAAATTTGTGGCGGTGCGTGCTAAAATGCGTAGTACGCTATTTACCATTTTATGCTTGCTAAGAAAACTCATTTATTATGATGTTGCTTTCATCATCATCATCATCATCGGCATTGCCGTTCTGATTCCCATCGTATTTTTGTTGTATCGTGCGTATCGTCAGTCTCGTGTGTACAAGTTCCAACGAAACTGTGAAGAGAAAAGGGAGCAATAGGAGAAGAGTTAGAAGGATTACCAAATGTTTGGTGTACTCTGCACTGCGGAGGTGTGATGCTTTAAGTAACGACATACAAGATAAATTCTCGTCTATGTCGAGTAGTGTCTTTTGTCATTCAAAAATAATGTAGCTCAAATATCTCATCTATCTCCGTTTGTCATCAACAAGCAGGCTGTAGCAGCTGATGCGCTGTTTTGTTTAACTGGAGCAGTTTCATTAGACAGCCATGATGATGATGATGATGAGAATATAACGCAGAATACAACAACTCTGTACCTATAAATGACAAGAAATGAGTACGGGTACGACATAGTAGCACAGAAAATTTTGAAGGAAAGACAGTTTGTTGTAGCAGGTAAGTAGCGTCGCAAAAAGAAAAAAAAACCTACGTTGACTGTCACAATGTGCTCGAGGCTTGCCGTCCACGTCCTCTTCATATCTTTCACCACTGTTTATTCCTTGCTGGCCTTTTTTTCTCATTCACTCATCCATAGCAGCAGTGCCGTTTGCTACATGGTCTTTAGTCTATCAGAGTTATTATTATTACAAAGCATTTTTTCTCGGAAACGAGGCACAAAGCTATTCTTTGTTGGTGCAAGTCAGTGAAATGAAAGATACAGATAAATGGAAAGATGGCTGTGGCTGCAGCGGTAAGCTAACTCACCTGTCCTCAAGCTATCTCCCAAAATGAAAGCTTGTCGTCATGTTGTATTTTTCCTCACTGCCAGGTTATACAGTCTCAGAGACTGGTTACAAACGTACCTTGTAATAACGAGTATGGAGGCAGATGTGTGTTAGTGTGTACCAGACAATGATATTATATACAAAATTTGATACCTCTGAAGAAGAAGAAGATTCATCATAATTCACCTATGTGTATATCTGTCAGTATGTGTCTATATGGTGAGGTTGTTGGCTGCTTTATTTGAAAAAATGTATTTAAATACCAAGTGAGGCGTACCACGTTCTTTCCTAGTCTGCCTGGCGTCATTACAATGTAATAAATGTGGGACTTTGACTTGTCTTATAAGACAACGTATCCGAATGAAAAAGTGTGGCTTATTCTCAACCGAACCCGTGACTGACTGTCAAGAAGACGAATGAGAGAAAGCATAATAGACATATGATTAACAGAAGAAACAGTGGGAGAAAGAAGAGGGAAAGGGAAAATGAGATATGTACCCATATATACTCATTTTATGTCTGTACAAACGTAAGTGAAAGTTGGAGAGAAAATAATTTTTGTGCTACTTACCACACACTGTTTCCGTCTCTCTAGTTCCCTTCCGCAGTTCATTTCTCCAATCATAATTTCACTCTCTCGTAGTATATATTTTTTTTACTTTTGATATATGTAAATAATACAAGTCTCATTGTGCCCTCATGAATCGGGATAGTTTTTCATTTCATAAGGCTGTGCATGTCTGTTGGTCTGATTTTGGTGCACCAATGTAAACAAGGTCTTTATGGTTTCAACGTAAAGTATTTTGCCCAGTTTTGTTTGTAAGCCAATTTTCCAACGTTCTGAAAAATTAATACGGTTAATTTGTAAGTCACTGTACCTGCTTATATTGGCTATGGACTCGGTTTGCAAGTTTATAATTTATTCAAAAATTTTCATTCATCACTCAGCCATAATTTATACCTACCTATTTGTCGAACTTTTTTTCGTTCTTTAATCTTTTGGTGCACGCACACCGTATTTCACCAAACAGAAATCAGCAGAAGGATACGTTTAGATTGCATGCTCATTATCACACTTCTACTGAAGTTGTTTTTGAGAACGGAGGGAGTGCTGAGGCCTGTAAAAGAGCAGGTGATGATGAAGAGTCAGAATCTCCAGATAATTCTTAAAAGAATAATTGCTACATACCACCGTTCTTCTTAATATAAATTCGCACCTGCTTTTCTGCCTTTCACGCCAATTATAAGCTAGAGCAGCCATGGCGTGACGAAACGAACGGGAGTTTGAGATTTGTCTTAAGCTGCTGAAGAAATTGTCGAAAAACACATGTGACACGGCACATTGTTCTTCACAGTTTCATCGGTTTTCCTGTTTTTGAATTCTCGTAACGAACTCTTTGTTTTACGATCCTTTCTGTTTCTCCTTTCTCCAAACAATTTTTCTTTCTTTCTTATCTAATATGAATTGCAAACGAGTAGAACCGGCAGAATCTGGGAAACTTGTGTCTTGAGGAGGACGGTATTTTATGTTACAAGCGTATCCCTTGTACGAAGATTTCTTCAAAAAATTGCATTTTTGGTTGCTTCTAGTATAGAAAAGATGGTTGATCAAATTATATATGTGTGGAAACGATAATAATAATATAAGAAAATGGAATAAAAGATGAGTAAAATAGGATTTTTTAAAAGTCTAAAAAGAATATGATGCATTCTGTACAAATTATGGATTTGCATCTCAAACGACATGAATTTATTGTAAAAAGAGAAAAGAAACAACGAAAAGTAATTCAACCAAAGTAATCGATTTTAAAGAAAACAAAACTCAGAATAAAATTTCTTTTTACCGGTGACTCGTATTGACGGAATCACGGAAATCATCTCTCTATGTTGTTGTCGTGCACCTCCATTACGGAATTTATTGTATTGTTTGTTTACGCACTTATTTTACAAACGACCAAAATCGGGCAAATGATGAAAAATGCTAGTACGCCATTTTAAAGCAAGCTATGATTTATGTCTCGTACAGTTCGTTTCGTAGTAAAAATTATTATAATGAAATCCCGCCAGGAAGGCATCACATTGTGTTATGTTGATACCTATGAGAAAGATAAAAAGAGGAAGCACGCTGTGTCGTCGTGCGTACTGAGAAGAAAACCGATAAGCGTGGTATTATTAATGATTAATTCACAGAATGGTGATTATGTAGTGCTTCATTCACATATTATGTCGTACACAGCCAAGTGTTGTTTATGGTGCAATGGTTGGTTACCTACCATTTTGTTACATTGAAAGGGGTCCACAAAGAGGTAGCTTGAAGCATGCAAGTGTTTACATTTACATAAGTGCTAATTGATAAACAAATCTGCTCAAATCAGCAGAAATGCTTAGTGTTTTTGCTTGTGGCAAATTTTACCAAGGACTAAGCACTTTACTCGAGTCTTTCTGAGTCTAGAGCACAGTATTGAATACTGAGAAACTTCTAATACATAATATATGATGCAAACACGCAGACAGCATAGTATAGTATAAACTGTAGACATAATAGATTTTGAAGTCTAAAGTACCCCTAATATTTACTGTTTACCAAGTACACAGGCATATTGGCTTGAGACCACCATCGCGTTGTGTTCCTTTTTTTACTGCATCAGCTTGATGTCTACCTCGTACCCATTTTGTTCTTGTTTTAATAGATACGTGATAATTGGATGCTCTCACGATTCCTGGGCGTACGGAGCAGGTGATCCTGGGATTGGCCTTGCTGTGCTAACTGGTAAGTGGCTTGATACAACAATTTTAACTAGATCTAACCAAACAGTAGTCGTGAATGATGCTTTGGATGTTCCGATGCATGTTCCATTTGTTTGTATGCGCAATGTAGAGAATATAATCATGTAACATGCAAATATAATGCAACGAAATTATAAAAACCCATGAAAATAAAATGAAAGTGTGTCAAGCATATAATACAGTTAAACAATTATTTTATACTTAACCTTAACCGTAATTATTATTTTCTGTCTTGTGTGACAGAGATTGCAGAAAAGTTTTCACAAGCTGTTCAGAAAGGCTGGAGACCTAGAAGATCGATTTTGTTTATATCGTGGGATGCGAATTTGTATGCATCATCAGGAGTGTCGCACTGGTTGCAGGTGAGTAGCATTTTGATTCCCATACTTGCGCCTTCATCTCATATTTACGACGCTTTCTCTCATGATTTTCTATTTCATATGAAACGTAAGTATGTCTTACTGTTCGATACATGTGCATGTGGCAAATATCTAAAGAGTGTTTATTGTACACTTTTACGAGTATATCTTCTGGAATGAATGAATAAATATATTGGACATAACAAGGAGAAAGAACGCGACTTCATGCTTCAAGTTTTGTGTTTTAAAGAATGTTGTTTGCGCAGCAAAAAAATGTTTGCACCTTTCACTCCATGTTCAAGCGTACGCAACCCATACGGGCGTACATTTTCAAGATTTCCAGTAAAAAAGCTAACAATGTTTATCCTTATGATTGAATGCGTGACGCTGAGAAAAAATTTTGTTCTTCCATGAACGTTTCCTTCGTTACTGTTGTACTATTTACTGCGACACTCCCATGTGGCAATGTTGATACAAGCTCTTGAGATTTTATTCGTTGTGAGCAACTGAATGATTCGTCATTTTGACGGGTGTCGTTTTTCAAGTAATATACGGAATGTGTCTTGCCAACCAGGCTACAGATATGTAAATTATACTGAACACTGCGACAACGACTGTGGGCACATATACGGTTGGGTGTGGGAGATGGCGAAAGAAGAAGAAAAACTGTAATATTCGTCGTGATTTATCCCTGCTCAAAACGCACGTAGCCTAGCCTAGGCGTGCAGACTTATTTTTTTCGCTGTCTAAGATAAAAACAGCGACAGTTTATTTGATATGTGAAGAAGTGATGTACGCATACCTGTAAGTGAAGACGTGCGGTGTCCAATCAAAAATGTGTTCCTTTCATTTCTTACTGTCTTCACGATCTCCTTCGGGGTACGTGGCGCTTTCGGAAATCGCGACAATATTTTTTCGTTGTATTTCATTTCCAACTAAATGTAACTTGTGACACCCGTTCGTAATGCGACACACAAATCGACTTATCCACGACTCGCTAGTAGAGAAAAGCGTATTTGATGACAGGGTAGAATTGTCTGCATAACACCTGACAAATCAGCATGAAATGATTCACTAGGACGATTCCGTGGAATTGTGTTTCGATAATGGAGTATATATATCTACACACATATGGTCGCAAATAAGGGATCTAAAAATGGTTTTATGTATCGTTCTGTGCACCTCGGTATGATTTATTATTATTATCATTATTATTATTATTGCTGTTTCTTTTTCTGCTGCTACTCCAACTACTGCTGCAACACAGGAGCATCATTTTGAAATCTCGACGAGAGCAATTGCCTACGTCGATTTGAGTCGCATACTACGGGGAAATCAAACACTCAACGTGTACTCCTCACCTTTACTTCGGGAAATAGCTCGGAAAGCTATTGCACGAGTAAGACATGCTGAGATGGATTCCAGTAGTAGCCCTGCTGGTGGAAAATCAAATGGATCTCCAATCCACTTCTCCTCAGTTGTCGGACCTGATGAGCCTTCCTTTGCCTTCTTTGGGAATTTAGGAATACCTTTCATCCGAATTTGCGTCTCCAACAGCCCAAAGGTAGCAAAAAAAGTGTATACAATTTCCACATTGCTCTTGTTTCTGCTGCTGCACAGTGTTTATACCTGCTTTCTATGTACTTATTTATCTACTAATGTCTACAGTCGACATTATTTTTCCTTAAAACGCTCAAAACATTTATAGCTCCTGTAATACTTTTTCCGGGAATAAGGTTGAACTCGCAATAATAAACGTTTTATGGGCAGGGTCTAGGCTGAGGTAAACATTCATCTTCTCTTGCAAGTTTTTGGCTTATTGTTAGTCTTTCTGCCGTTCTTCTTTCACGTTGCGACTCAACAAAGAATAACGTAGCCAGCTTACATATTATATGAGAAAAATGAATTACTGGAAATGGCTATTTCTCATCAAAAGCTTATGCTTAACGAGTTGACTGCTCGTCGCAGGACTAAGGGCAAGAAACTCCCTATTTATTATGTTGCTGTTTGTATACTCCTACAAAAGAGAAGGAAAATATAATGTGCTGATCTGTTGATAATATACAAAAGTGCTTTTTTATCTTCAGGCTCTGTTTGTGATCTGATCGCTATGATGTACTTAAACTTGTTTGTGCATTACGTTCTTTAGAATACTTGTAAAAGTAGTAGGAGTAGATCCACATATTTGTCTATATCTAGTATAGTGTATGGTAGGCTAAGCAGGTAGGAAATAGGTACGTTTTTATTACGTGCACACTACCTATAGATAGATAATTTCTGTAGATATGTCTCAAATTGCCTGGGGAAGATATATGTGCGATTTAGGACGTACACATACGTAGAGGGCATTTACAATTACGAAACTACTCAGCATGAAATATCGAAACAAAAGTAAACTCAATTTCTTCAAAAGACGTTTTTACTACACTCCCCTGCACACGCAGGAAATAAACGGTGAGAGATTACAGGGCAAATTCCATCAGCAACACGAAAATAGGTACACACACACTCAAACTCGAACGGTTAGAACAAAAGGTAGATTGGTAGATACACAGATACCCTACCCACATTTTTTATACGTGACCAGCCCTCTCAAGATGGACCCTCGTAAGCATGAGAAAGTTTCATCTACTTTTCTGATTTGTTCATATACTACCTTTTCACAATAGATACTTGTTTTTTGGAAGATTTCAAGGAGAATTCGATATGATCGTGATGATCACGAGGAGAAAGTGTGAACGACTGTATAGTATAGTATATTTTTCAGGGAAAACGAAAATACGTGTGATTCCGTGTAATGAGAGGATGGTGGTGCCATAACTGTACTTTTCGCTGTTGTCTATAGTATCTGATGATGGGACATGAATGCTAGATTACTTTTCTTGATGTAATAGACATGTATATGTAAAGCAACTTGTCTTTTTTCCTAGGGGAATGATTATCCTTTGTTCCATACCTCGTTTGACACCTATGAAAACTTTGTCAAGCTGGTCGATCCAACTTTAAAAGGAGCTGAAACTTTAGGTAAGTCATCGTAAGTCCATAATAATATACATTTACACAAGTGCCTATACGCGTAACAACAATCCTTGTCCTTGCTCTTGTCCCACGTTACTACTCTGATCCTCGCGCTCGTGTTCCTCCTTTACAAAGTTTCTTTAGGCGTTTGTCGCCGCCGCCGCTGTCTGTAGTCATGCAGTTCATAGAAGAAAACACGGCAGTGCAGTTATATTGCTTATAGCGATTTTCTCAGTGGTGGTATTACCCAAACTTACCATTTCCCGCTAATAAATGTACATACTTTTTGTTGAGAATTGAGAATGAAAACAGAAAAGATAGTGGAAGAGCCTGGCAGACAGAATGGGTCTGATGATAGCTTCTCAAAACATCATTTCTTAAATCACCCTTGTTCATTTTGCATGTCTGCGCCCTGGAGGAGCTGTGAGGAGCCTGTATATGTCTAAAAAGTATTTCATGTTCACGTTTCTTTATTCCTGTAAACTCTCTAGTCGTCGTATAAGGATTGTTGAGAAAAATCTACTTAATATATGGTAAAATGAGCAGAAGTGCCATCATCATCAGACATGCCAAAAAGTGCAAACATGGAAATACTTTTGTTAACATGACTAATAATAATGGGAAGGAAGGACGGAAAAAGTTCTCCTTCTTTTAACAAGGAACAAACGAAACGGTCCTCGCGTTGTCGTTGTAATAAATATATGTACCTGCTCAGCAAAAGCTGTATAGAGTGTATAGATTTTAGATAGACAGGGGAAAAAAGGGAACATCAGATTTGATGGTACAGTGGTAGCGGTGATGATGGTAGGTAGTGAGTGGGTAATACTTTCTGGTGGTTGCTATCACGTACAAGAAACTTTTTTTCCAGGGTAGAATCATTTTTAGTACCCTCTCGCAATTTATTTTAAGCGAGAAATATTAAAATAGAAATTATGTGTATCTTGTTATCATGCTTTGCGTATGAATGAAGACATCCATCATGAGAGTTAACGAGGGAAACTATTCGAATTTATAATGAGTTGGATGAAAAGTTTTCTTCAACCGGTGAGAATCACGCTACGAAATCAGTTTTCCGAAGTGGAAAGCGCGTTGATCATTATTGCCTTTACGTAAACTCTATCAGTTCAGCAAGCAAACACATTGAACGTGGTCATGATGATGATGATGACGAAGACGATAACGATATTGCCATGTTTCTCAGATAGAGTATTCGGTTTACGTACTTCAATATAAAAAACGGATATATTCCCAGAACTACCTAGTTTGAGTTTAAGATTTTTACCTACCGTACTTTGTTTACGATACCATCATATTTCAACAAACATTTCGAAATGTCACTTTAACATTAACGGAATAGTAAAGGACAATATTTGAGCATTCCTACTTGTCCTATTTTTAGATTGTTAGAATTATGGAATAGGCAGGTAACACGTAGTAAAGAGTATTTCTGAGAATTATACTTACCAATTTGTTACAAAGCAGAAAACGGACAAAAAACTATTTCGACGAAAGCAATACAACACTTTTTGAACTGTTATGTACAATTTAGTTACCATTTAAAATAAATTTTTGAATAACATTTTCATAATTTCAACAAGTTTATAGATCCAGTGAGTATTTCAATGATATAGAATATTGTAATTGAGACGTAATTGTAAATATCATTAAAAAATTCTTTTATAGTAGATAGACGCTTTAACAAAATTGTTATTGTGGTATTCTGAGTATTTCAATGTTATAGAATATTGTAATTGAGACGTAATTGTAAATATCATTAAAAAATTCTTTTATAGTAGATAGACGCTTTAACAAAATTGTTATTGTGGTATTCATCATTTTTCATATCTATAACCGTAATTTCCTCTCATTGTTGGTAGAAAACACATATGTCATCTCTTCTCAGGGACAAATGCTTGTGGTGAATGGCTTTGGTAAATCCTTTTTTTCTGTTACGTTGAATCGTTTATATCGCTTGTTATGCCGTTACTATCAAACAGAACGTGTCATTGTCATCATCACTGACTAGTTTTGTTTGTTATCTAATGCATATCTGCTGTTTTCAATGTGACTTGGCGCGTAGAGTAGGATAGTATAATGCTTCGCTTATAATAGTACACTAACAGGCTTTTCCCTGTACGCTCTATTGCTCCACTACAACGTAGTTTTTCGCGTAAACATTGACACATTCAATTCGTTCCGTGTCACCTTTGTTTAATGGTGTCTGTTTTGCAGCTATATAAACAGCACACACGTCGTTTTCCCATTTATATCATGTCATGTTTATCTCTTTTAAAACAATGATAGTATTGTCTTCATTTGGAACCGAAGTGGTAACAACATTATTATTATGTGTCTAAATGTTTCTCTCTGTCTACTTGCTTGTTCACAGGAAAGATCATTTCGGAGGTAATTGTGTTGCTGGCAGATTCAACCGTTCTGCCGATAAATGTGGAGGATTACGTGGTGGAAATCCAAAATGCCTTTAACACCTTTATGAGTCATTATCAAGAGGATTTACACAAAGCCAATTTATCGATCGGTACGTTATGTTATTACATGTCTTTTATTCTCATCTTTAACAGTGTTCTTCTTTGTGTTTAAAGCCCTTTCTTCCTCTCATGCGCATTGCCTGACATGGCGTGCTTTGCAGTTTCAATTGGAGAAATTACTACAGTAAAACGGGTTGAACGACGTAATCATGTAATCCTTTCTGGCCAGGCTATATAATTAAATAACTTCCTTCGAATATCAATCTCTGCTTGACGGTAATACAGTGATTGTTTGGGAAAATTGAAAATTCCTGTAGGGTATTTGAATGTATACTAGATTGGCTGTTACAACCAAGGTATGTGTGCTGCTAGAAGTTGTAGCAGTAGTAAGAGTAGTAGAGGAAGTAATAAAAGCGACTTTTTGGCAAGATTTATTCTGTTCTATCCTTAATTTTTTGCGGTCAAGTATAAAGTAAAAAAGCAGTCAATGTACTCTCTTTCAAACACACTTTCTCTTTCACTGTGTCCTTTATGCTAATAAACATTTGTTAATCTCAACTCAAGTCGTTCTATTTGTATAAATAAACCTTGCGGTGGTATACGGTGGACTAATATGTTTCGAAAACTTTTACAGCGTATTTGCAAGCAGCAGTCATGCGTCTGGAAGTAATTGGAGACAACTTTCACACGGACATGCATAACCGCTCCGTAATAAACCCAGAGCATGAAATCATCCCATCGCCATCTCCTTCGCATAGTTTCAAAACAAAGTAAGTACAAACATTTGCTGGCTGTCGTAAGAGAACATGGAAAAACGAAAGCGTGCCATGAAGTTTAAATTCGTTAGTTTGGTTCTATATATTGCTACTCTGGTCCTCCGTTAGCCAGGTAGGCTGTTTAAGCGTGAAGTTAATCAATAATTACTTAAGAGTCTATTTTCAGCTCAAAAGTTTCGAGTAGTATTGGCAGTAGTGTGGGTGTTGTGTTGCGTTTATTTTATGAGCTTGAACTTTATGTACCTACACGGATTTACTGGATGGCTAGCGGGAGGCAAGTTTAAGCGGCGAACATTTCTCTTCTGCGCCCTGTATTGCATATTGCATTAGGACCATGCACGCTTTCCCTTTCCCTAATGTTTTGGAACGAGTTACTCAAAAGGTGTTTGGTGAATGTTTGCTTTTCAGAAAGCCCCTCCTTCACCGAATCATGAATGACAAGTTGATGGAGGTGGATCGCACGTTTCTATCTCGTAGCTCTGAAGCTTACAAACACCAAATTCTTGGGTTTACCTCAACCGTAGACGACATTCCTGTCTCTGGAACAGGCAGTTCTGATCTCTATCAGGCTAATAATATGTCCCTGTCACTCCAACTGTACTTCCCTAAATTAAGGGCAGCACTTGATTGTGGGAGAAGAATGATGGTTGAACAAGACTTGAGGAGCCAGAGCCCACGAGATTTTGGCAATGGGGCTAATTTACGTAATGCTGGAATCAACTACTCTTTAAACGAAGACGACGCCCTCAATTTGGATCAGCACGACTTCGAAAGTGAAGCTCATAGACGGATATCCAGGAGCAACCGCAGTCGTAGTAGCACTAGTCACCCTTTTCCGTTGAATTACAGAGCATTATTCATTACGGATACCGCTGCGTGTCGCGATTGGCGTTACACGGCTTCTCAAAAGATAGCCAGTTTAACACGAGCTTTGGATGCTACTTCAGCAGTTTTACAAAGTCCTCTTCTTCCTGAGGAAAGTGAATAGATACGAGGGTGATGGTGACATGACTGTACAGCGTACGCATCGCAGATTACAAAATTTGATACAGAGTCTACAGTACTTAGATGCATTATTTATAATATATACTTTTGAGGCCACAGTCGTATACAAAGTTTATTTTCAGCGTAATTTAAAATAACGTAAATGGATACAAATAGGTAGCTGAATAAGAATCTCTCTTTGCAACGGTCGACCAAATAGAAATAGACGTTATATAGATTTGTTTAACAAACTGTATAAAACGAAAGTACACATAACAAAACGCACGCCTGATGAACCAGAAACTTTTCCTCTGGAAATTTTATAAAAACGTGTAGGTGTAGGTAGATTAGTAGGTACATATATTACGTATGGCACATTTCCCAAAATTGTAAATGGACGTGTCCTCGTCTTTATGTAACATTTACAAGCATTTTCTCTGAATATGTTTACCACTTATTGTGACTACATAACATACACATTCATACCGGGTTTACTCAAATACATTCTATGTATTATATGAATTTAATATGTATTTAAATATTAGCCAAATGTTATTTTCACTGATGAAAATGAACATTTTCGTAATTACATTATAACTATAACTGCCTTTTCCCCATCTTTTCCCAAATTGTAAGACAATAGCTACATAAATCGAACCATATAAGAGAAAGTATCGGAATATTTTGTACCTTACAAATAAAGTGTAATAATGATATAATTACTGTCTAAATAAACTATAAATAAAAAGAATGTACAAAGCCAAGGAAGCATTATTTTTTTTGTCTATCACACCTATCCGTATTGTTTGGACAGTTTTGTTATCCCTTAAGTTTTAAAAATTATTCACGATCATGCCCATTCTCTTTGTTTGTGCAGCGTGGTGGGCAATGCATATTGATACGAAGTAGGTTGGGTAGGTATTACGTCAAGGCAGATAAATCCATCTTCCTCACTCTTGGACATATACCTGATTTAAAGCTTCATCGCTCGAGTTACTAGAAGAAGATGAAGAAGAAGAAGATACGGAAGGGTACCGCTTGCGGACATAGCAGACTACGTCATCTTTCCTGCAAACACTGTACATAAAAAAAGAAATCATGAACATACGCTGCACTCACGTTTCACATCAAGTTAAGTAAGCTGTCACATGTCTTTCTCCTCCCTATCTAATGAAGTCTTACCACTTTGTGACATGGCCGTATTTCAAAAACAAATCCAGACTTTTCCTTTGCTTTTGAGTTACTTTGCAACCTCCCCGAATTGTTATCGTGTCCTTCGTGTGGTCAGAAAATAAAGTCAGCTTTTCTTCGCCTAGCAAAGGAATCCAGTCGATAGCTGAAAAAAGCGAAAGAAAAAAGGACGAATGTAAAGAAAAGGTTTTATAAATCTTGTAAAGTAAAATTTGTTTCTCAATAAAACAAGATGGCAAAAGATTCAAATCTTATAAAAATGGAATGTTCGCGAGAAAAAAAGTATGGACCTATTGGTGGAGATTTATCTTCGACGCAGGTATGAACGCATCCATTGTAGCAGCATATTTGGCTGCCGCAATCTTCATCCGAGGAACACGTCGGAGCATTACAAAATCCGTTGAATTTAGGGCAACGGGGATCAACATGGTAAATCTCTTGATCTTGGCTTATCTACAGGAATACCATTTGTTTAAATCACAAAGAAAACCCACATTATCAATCAGCGGTAATTGCTTTCTCGGGAAAATAATCTGCACACGTGTTGTACATATTTATACGTCCTTCAATACCCCATCAAAGACACAATACGCGTGTAGTAAAGTAAAGTAAAGTAAACCCATTTTCCAAAGTTTTTTCTCGTGTAATGCCATAAACTGATCGTGAATGCATGTTTTTACAACCTGCGTACTTAAACATAAACACGTAACAGATCCGTTGATGAACTCAACGTTAATGTACCACGGAAAATAAAAACAGATAAAGGGAAGGTAAAATTGGAAAGTTTTATTTTTGCATAAACGACTTTCATTAGTTTTTAAAGAGTAACTCGTATAAAAGATTTTTATATGCATTCCACAAAAACCACAGATCTAGATTAAAGCTTTCCACGTTTGTTTCTCCAACCGTGTGGTTTGTTTTACAATTAAAATGTGTGTACATTAAAAAGTATAAAATGCAGGATCGTTAGCAATTTGTATGTGTATCGGTCTCTGTCTGTCGTTTGTCGGTTACATCAGAATCACGTGCTCACCAGTCTGTGTACATAATGCGCACTGGGTACACCCTACGCTGTGGGTCTTTGTTAATAATGTAGCCAGAGTACGTTGGAAAGTTGCAAAAAGAGCAGAGAGAATGATAAACTTGAACTTGAATGAAAGTATAAATAATTACTTACTGAAAACTGTGTTGTATCAAGGGATTTTAAATATTTGGATGACACTGATGACAGTTTTATTACCTTTTCCTGTGCATTTTGAAGCTCATTAATTTGAACGTCCGTAATGTAGACGGCGGTGTCCGCACCACTGCTGAGTGGGCCGTCGAGGTCGAGATACTCTTCCGAACTCTGTAGAGATTTTGGATCCTCCTCAAGGAGATACGACCGGCTAATTCCCACTGGAACTCGCCCACATATTACACAACTCACCAAAATCATAAAGCACAAAGTGCTAATTCCAAACAATAAATCTTGAGCCATGATGATATAACGTAATTACACAGGACGTTTTTGTGCCCTTGTACAGGATTTCAAAACTTTTCAGAAAAGAAAAACCATTCACTTACATTCTTTTGGCACAAATAAATTGGAAACCACGACGTATCATCCACGCCAACATCTTCCCCATCTATTTATTGACTAATGTTCACATTTCCTACGATTTCGTCTGCTTCTCGTGGAGACTTGTACGTAGTACTTTTGTACATCACACCTCCCTCGATCATTGGATAAATTGCAAAATGCAAAAGGGGGAAAAACAAGAGAGAATTATAACGAGGAATTATACCATTGGTTCGCATGCATGCTTCTCTTGACTGATGCTAATTTGTTGTTTGTTGTGTTGCTCAAGTATGCACAAACTTTTAACGAAATAATAATATTATATGCTCCCATTTCACATTAAACGTGCTTGTTTATTGAAATACGTTTTACGTGAGCGTTTTCTGCTCCGCGTATGAAGAAGCAGCAAGCCAGAGGAACAGTTCAGAAGAAGAAGAAGAAGAAAGAGACGAGTAGTGGCAGTTTTGTGATAAGAACAAGTCAACTAGGTATTATGCCCTTCATAACTATAACATTCTCCATGTCCTCTCTTCTCTCTCGTTTTTGATACTTGTGGTTAGTTGTTAAAAGAGTCGTAGTGCTAGTACTTTATGACGATGATGACGATGATGATGGTAGCTGCTTCGCAGTTAACCATGTCGCACAACAGCAATCACATTATAATATCCTTTTTTCTCTCCTATCCATGCATCTCCATTTCATTCTCAGCTTACATCATTTTCCCTTTCTTTACTCTTTACTTCTTGCCTCTTAGAATTTATCGTACCGTCATCTCCTTTCAAGAAGTTGACATTACAAACATGTTAGTTTTTTTTCTATAATATGCGTCAGCTTAAATACGTCTATACGTAATATATCCTTACTGTTTAGTAATAATAATATATCACATATTGCTTCTGAACACACAGCGAAAAACAGTGACTTTTGTTCCACCACCAAATCGTATGACGGTTATATACCGAATGGGGCGAAGAAGAGAGCTTGTAGTCGTGGTGGTGGTTGGTGATCTCTATTCGTCTCTTTTGATGCCAAAAAGCGAATAATGCATAATAAATGCTGAGTGAATTATGCCTTTCTGGAAGCATGAAACAATACAATACACATTACATGGAGGCAGACGATCTTCATCAACGACTGAGCGTAGTTATCTCTGTAAATTTTTTCAAACCATATACATATAACGTCAAAGTTAACAAGTAAAACTTCTGTGTTACAGCTGAGTATTAATGGGTTACAGCCGTACAGTATAACTAGCTATCCAACCAAGTGGCATATTACAATAATAATATGGGTTTTTATCAATGTGTGCACTCATTCAGTTTTGTACACTTAGTCTCTGACTGTTCACAGATTTTGTTAAAAGAGTCATTTGTGTTCATCTCCCATCTCTCTCTCTCCTCGTCGACGTGATCGACAGAGTAGAAATTACTCCTACTTGCACATACACACTCGCGCACACAGACACACACAACATGATCCACAATTTAAAAAGTCAAAAGTGGAAGGAGAGGCAGACAAGTACGCACATATTTGTACATATTTATACGTTTCAACTAGCATTGACAACTAGTGTGTGGAATAGTAATGGAAAAGGTCTAAATCCACTCACTATTAGTGCTGACTGACGGTAATATTTACTTAAGTGGCTTTGGCATTGAATGACTGACTGATGCTATGCTGTATTTGCCAGTCGTCTCTTGTCGAAGCAGAAAAATACAAAGATATACCATGGACATAGACAATAATCCCAAAATGGATAGTTAGGTAGAGAGGAGACAGTATGCGAAACGAAAATTGACAAAACAACTTACAATCGTGGAGTTTAAGAAAAAAAGAAATAAATTGGTATATAAATGTGTGTTTAGTGGCAGTGGTAATATTATGGGTGTACCATGATTCCAACAAGTACTAGAGACGTGATGCGGAAAGTAATGCGAAAACACGTAACGGTAAGTTCGTGTAATTTAGGCAATGTTGAGCGATAAAGGACTGCACGGTTCTAGAAAGCTTATCTTGACATATAGGTAAAACTCGTATTAGGAGAGTACAATTTTGTTCGGTTTCATTGCCTAGAAGAGAAGAAGAGATCAAAGTCCAAATGCGATCTCCCTAATGATGAAAGTTCTTTTGTGTATGCGATGGAGAGATGCCAACTTCTAGCCTGATAGGTGTAGGTAGGCTTATCAATACGTTGCGGTGAAAAATTAAACTGCCCCTTGTCATTTGTGGTGAAGGTGGTACTTTTATTTGGCGTAATTGTAGAAAGAGAAGCAGTTTCAGGCGTTTTCAACCTTTCAAAATGAGTAACTGCAACCAAGAAAATGAGTTCCCACCCTTGCGTATACTTAGGTTGCAGAGGTACGTGTTGTAAATACTCAACTGTTTCGAACATTTTTCTTCGCTCTTTTGTAATTTCTTATGACTGCGTGAAGATACGTCTAAATTTAGACAGACTAAACAGTATTTAGTCTAATATGCGTATGAATTGTATAATCCGTGTGAATGCCTAACTAACACGATGACGATGACTAATTTGAAGCTCCATCACATTGCTTTACAACAACAGTTTAACGATAAAATAACTTATGGAACATATTAAAGGTTATGCCGCAAGTAATTGATTTATTTTATGCAAGCAAACAGCACCCACGAGAGATTTAACTGTCAAGTACAACTAAAATAACGCATAAATTCTATGACGTGCATATTTATACAAGCAACCTCATTTAAGGGTTTTTAGAAATGTAACGGGTAATTTATATTAAATAACAGTTTTATATAAAAATTAGGAAGGGGATTGGTGATTTAGAAGGGAAAGTTAATGGAATCTTTGTTACTTTTGTTTTTCTTGTTGAAACTGTATACAATAGAGACTCCTAGAATTTATTATACATTGGTAATACGTATACTTCATTTATAAATTATAACCAATTGCCAATTTTTTGTTTCTCTAAAGCTTAGTGACTTGGAAATTTTTCCAAATGATCCTTTTAAATGATACGTATTTGCAAATTTATATTGCCATAAATCTTAATTATATTACCGATTTGAGTACTCCGGAGAGAGTTTTTGAAGTACCTAAATATTTTATGGTAAGTGTAAATTATATTGTTTATCGTAGACAATCGTACCTAGACCCGTCAGCTTTACATCTTTCATCCGCCTGCACACTACGACAGTGGTTCAGGGATCAAAGTGAAAGAAAAGCAATAATCTTGCCCCAGTATAGTGATAAACAAGATTACTACTAGTAGGCAAGAAAACCAATAAAATTAGTCTATATCCTCTGCTGAATTTGTTTTATGATGATACACCAAAATCTACTTTGGCCTCCCACCCACGGACAGTTTTGTTATTGAACTTTGCTACAGCTCTTGCTATCACTTATTTTACCGCATGTCTCATTTTGCATAAAGACTCTTCATTTACTTGCAAGTGACATCTAAATCCTGTAAATTGTGCACACCATGTTCGCCAATTCAGGCTTCCTCACAACAGTTTTCAAATGTCTTTTCAGATGGCGGCTAAGGTGAAAATAGCATTGCTGTGTGTGTCGGAATGCCAGCGGAAAGCCAAAGCTATTCTCTCAGCATTTCCCCCCATCAAGTACAATAATTA
>JAHZNB010000476.1:0-11681 GCA_027744295.1 Callyntrura guangdongensis | reverse complement strand
TTGTTTTTCTGGTTATTATGGTTTCCTTTAAGAACGGCAGTCAAAAGCAAATAAATGAATCGGTTTAGATTATGGGGAGGATTACGCGTTCTTGCGACAAGTAAGGCACCACGACGATATATGGTGATGTAATTTGCAAAAATCAACAAAACTCTCGCATCTTAACAGGAAGAAACAAAAAATTGGCTTCATATTAAAAGTGGAGAGCACAAAAAGTCAAGGTCATAGTCATATTCTCATCATTAACTGCTGTGGTAATGAAAGCGCTACTTGCCGCCTACGTGCATACCACGTACAGATTACGAGCACGCAATTACAGAAGTGCAGCAAATGTTGTCCATTGGGTTACCAGTATCCTCTGATGCTCGTTGTAAAATGAAACATGGCATCGAATTCAAAACGAGAACAGTGGGATGCGTTACAAAATTACACAATTCTTCCTGTCTTCATTATTGAAATGAACGTACTGATAGACTAATTTTTTAACAGGTACGACAACACATCTCGCTCACTCACGCTCTCTCTCTCGACTCTGCACCATTTGCATTGACTCCGTAATAATTACAAATAACGCCGAAAAATATTTTCCAAAGAAGTTATGTTTACCTACTCCGTTCGTTGATTACAAAAAAATACACACTTATGTGCATCTTCAAAACAAACAATACAAATTGCTGCCGTTTATCCGACGTCATGTTAGAATATACTAACTACTACCCCCATTGTTACTCAAGGAAGTTCTAGTCAATATAACTATTATCAAATTGTTATATTTTAGGTAAACAAGTTATATTAAAATGGAAATACAGAAATGCAATAACCCACCAGTCTATGTTTCTGTCCAACAGCCTGAAGAGCGCAGCATTGCTGACTCTGGAGCAATTTAATTAAATGCTATTGCAAAAAGTAAAAATAAACAACAACATTAAATTCAATTTATTGTAGCATCGTTAATACATGGAGTAATACTCGCACGAGTAAATTTTTCCCACTACTTAACTCTTCTTTTTGTTGTCGTTTGCGGTAAACAGGTAAACAAGTAATAAAGTATACAAATTGTAACAATTACTTTCTCACGCGATACAGCAACCTACCTAGTGTTTTGTAAATTTCAGGTTACTTACTTGTAGTCTGCAATATGCCTAAATGCATGGGTCTAAAATACTTAGTTATTTTAAATGGGCTCAACGTCTAATATCAGTTTATGGGCAGGGTCCCGATCCTTCCCTCAGGGTGTCTAATCGGTATTCCTGAAAAGCTCGTATAAGAAGTTAAAAAACAGGAAAGCTGATCCACCTCCCTCGACACGTGCCCCTATCAATCAGAGTCGAATTTTATACAATAATAGCCAACTGAAGAACACGTGACGAATTTACTGTATATGCCATGCAATAAAAGGGAAGCTTTGCAAACATACATGGCTACTAAATTTACGTCTTCGGATGTATTTTTAATTAAAAATTAAAGTTCTGTTTAGATAAGTTATATATTCAAGGTTTTTTATTAAAGTATTCGTACATTTTTTCATATTTGTGATGCATGCTAGACTACGATTGGTTACTGAATATTTAATATCAAATATTGAATGTGTAACTATCTTTTTATAATCTGCTGCATCGTTTCGATACATATCACTTTAGTATAGATTAGGATTCCACAGGAATCCAGATTGGGCTCCGTGGGAATCTGGTCGGGATCCTGACCATAGACTGTATATTATTATGATTAATAATTGTTTTAATGTTGACTGACGACGCGGACACACTGTGACGGGAATTTTGAAGCGAGTATTCCCACTTGGCGGAAAAACATAAAAGGACATGTCTCTTTTGTTGTAAGAGGAGTTACTGGTGACGCCATAATCGATTCCGTGTAAATACACCTACACGCATTTTGCAAATACTATATAATTTTTTAAACTTGTTTGAATGCGAGGTTAAAATTAAAAATAATAATATATAGTAATACAATAATACACTTGAAGAAATTAGCATTTTGTTTTTACGGAAAACATTTATTTAATGGCAATTTTCTGGAATTGAGTTGCATGATCGGAGCTAGTTCTCAGGCTCGGAAAATTATTGTTTGTATATGTTGCAGCGGGAGACACGCAAAGCTTAATTTGCAGGGTAGACAATGAGTAACGAGCCCCCAGCAGCAGTGATTTGGTTAAATTGTGGTTATACACGGCGAAAATTAGAAAATAGATATTCGTTACGTTTAGTAATTAGTGAGGGGGTCAGTGATTAAAGCAATAAAAGTAAAGCAAATGTTTTATGCTGCAGTGTGGTGATGATGTAGTCATCCAAAGAAGTTCGGCGTTAAATGCAATTTACTGAGGAGCCGTGACAAAACGAGGGCAACATAGTATTTTAAAGTGGCGTATAGTTTCTGGGTGCTTGTTCGAAAGTGGCAATCTGGCAAAAGCAGACTGATTTTGTCTGAAACCTGTAAACACTTTAATAAAGCAATACAATACAATACAATGGCTGATCTGAGGAGCGTCATGTCCCGAGGGAAAATGTCTTCGGTGAATAACCGTGAAAAAGGTGACCAAACAGTGGGACCTGTGACAACCGTCCATGGGTACAGGACCTGTAAATGGATGGAAGTGGTCACCACGTTGGGAGGTTCTCTGTTTGTGCTTCTCGCGGTGATTCTGGCTGTCCCTGTGATTCTTATTCGAGAGACAATCCACGCAGTTCTGAGTGCGTTTGAAGTGAATGTGGCGAAATTGGGAAAGTTGGAAGGGAAGGTAGTGCTGATAACAGGTGCTAATAGTGGAATAGGAGAGAGCGTCGCTCAGCATTTCTACAAGGCCGGGTGCAAGGTCATTTTGGCGGCGCGCCGACGACACGAGCTGGAACGGGTCCGAGATTCCCTGTTAAAGATGACGGTACCCGATAAACGGACTTATGCTCCGACCGTGCTTGAATTGGACCTGAGTAACAATTCCAAAATGATAGCGAGCAAGGCACAAGAGGCGATTGCCATTCATGGCGGGATTGACATCCTCGTGAATAATGCTGGTGTGTACAACATGGGATACGTGCTGGACACTGTGATGGATGTGGACGAGCATATCATGGCTGTTAATTACTTGGGCACACTGGCACTCACCAAGGTCATTGGAAATCACATGCGAGCCCAGAAGCAGGGTCAAATTGTCTTTGTCAGCAGTGTACTGGGCAAGATTAGCATCACAAACAGGTAACTTTGAAGTCACCTATAGTCACTGCCTTCAATTCATGGTAACCGAGTTCACTGCTCACTTTCTAAAATATTTCCAGCTTGTCTTATTCCGCGTCCAAACATGCCCTCCAAGCGCTGGCGGACAGTTTGCGTGCCGAGGTCACTCCAGACGGGATCAAAATTACGATCATAAGTCCTAGTTACGTCAACACCCCCATCTCTGTAAACGCCCTGTCATCTTCCGGCGACAAGTATGGACTGGTCACCAAGGAAGTGGAATCCGGCTATTCAGTCGAGTACGTTTCACAAAAAATATTCCAGGCTATAGTGAACGAAGAGGCGGACGTGACTATTGCGCCAGTGCTGGACAGAGTGAGCATTTATGCAAGACTATTGACGCCTAACCTGTTCTTCATCGGGGCTCGGATCTACGGTCGAAGGTTTCGGAGTCAATATTTACAGCGTCAAACGAAATAAAAGAAAATGTTACTTTTTACACCATTTTTTGTACGAAATGTAGAAGATTTTGTAGGTAGAATGATACGTGCGCACTATTTTATGAAGTAAACCAGATTTTAATTTGATCACCATAAAAATTTGCATCAAATCTTTATTTTCGCTTTGTCGGAACACATCTTTGGTAATAATTTGTACTACGCCTTCAATTTCAACAATCAAGAAATGAAAGGGGATCAATATTCAATCAATCAATCAGTGAGTGGTCAACAAAAAAGTATAATTTTAATTAAAAAAATTACTTCTCTGTGATGCTGACATAATTCGTTAAACACAATTAGAACCACCAACATTGACATCCTCCCGCGTCTTTTCTGTGTCAGATGATGATGTTGAAGATGAAGGTACTGTCCCTTCTGCTGGGGCCATTTTAAGACAAATTAGTTTCCACAAAGCCAGGACAATTAGCAGTTGCAACACAATCAGAAGGAATTGTCCAACTGTCAAAAGCAGCAACAGAGTTTGAGAACACTCCCTCACGTCTGTGGAGGAACAATGTAACCAGGTCAAAAAAAAACTTGTAATTTATTTACAGTTTTTTAAATGCAATTTATAGGTAAAAATTACAGACGTGACCTTTGGAATCAGATGGAGACAAGGATTTTTGAGAGGATGACGATGACAGGGATAACTGCGGAAAATCTCGCATCACCCCAAAAGGAAGAAAAACCCCGTCGCTCCTTTTTGGCTGTAGAGTGGTGTCCTGTTGTGGGCATCCTTTAGAAGCCTCTGCTACTTCAGCCTGACGACGAAGGATGCGAGGCTCAAAATCCAGTTCTAAAACATGAGAGACACATACTGGCGTTCTGTGCGGCGTCGTAGTGAACCTGCACCCGGCCGACAAGCACGCCTCACAACTTGGATGCACACTGCACTGGTCCACAACCGTAAACGGGGCCATCGTCAATGTCTGAGTTACAAGAAACAATAAAATAACAAAAGTTCCTAATTCCCGCATTTAATCTCCTCCTCCACAGTAAAAATTCGACAAACTTAACCTGGTCGTTGTAGCTGGTGGTGCGTTTAGCTAATCGCCGGGATGTTACCCCTCTATAGAAGAACGTCAGTCCCAGGACCGTTGAACAAACGGCCAATTTCATAAAAAACTGCATGACACCTGGTCTTCAAAATTGGTTATCATTATGCCTTCCTAAAAATAATTGTTGGTAGTCAAACCCATACAACAAAATAATACACGGCCCCCAAATGCCATTATTACATTGCCAGTTTAGCTGTGGACACGTGCAAAAAAATTATCGCGAGTATCCTGGACAAAGCGTATCCGTTTCCGTACTCCTTTGTCACTTTTTGCCAACATCAAAATATGGCCAAGTATCAGCAAATGCGGTCTAGTTAAGACCAGTTGAGTCGCCCAATTTGTTCAGCTTAACCAGATGATGGAAATGACTACAAATTAAAATACTGGATGATGATAACAATTTTTGGAATGAATGAAATGTGGTTTTGACACAGGAAACACTTTAATACATCTGTACATCATGTGCATTTTTATTATCATAATTCGGTATACAAATTTGTGCGTTCTTTTTGTAGTCCCCAGCGACGTTCATCTCTTTGGTCTTACTGCTTATTAGGGCCTATTGATATGCTTTTATTGCGTAGATTTGTAAAAACTATATGTAACAAATGGGCATTTTAGAGAAGAGTATATAATAATACTTGTCTTATCTTTATGGTCGTGTCGTCGTCATCCTATTTTGTGACGGATTGTGGGGTAAATAAGTAAAAGCTATAATACAAACTTATTGACTAAAATTTCAAACAAGATTTTTTCACCAGTACGGCGCCAAGACCCGTTTGTTATCTGGAGTCTAGTCTAGAGAGTTTTAACACAGTTATTGCAATCAAAGCCCTTAAATATTAAATAAATTTGTTTCTGTGGTAGAGAATCTGGAGTCGAGGTTAATGTGTGGAGGAATACACAAAGATCAGCGAGGGACCAGTGTTTGTCCAAAAAATGTGCCCATTCCTTTGACAATCGCGTCCCGTCCCATGTGGGAGGGGTTCTGAACAAGAGTCATGAGGAGGATTGCGTCCGTGATGTCCAATTGGCGGAGAACGTTATCCATGTGGGCGGCTAGTCGCTGTTTATCTTGATTGCTCATCTCCTGGAGGACTTGAAAGAGGGGTTTGTACTGACGACATACGGAGGCACCTGCTAGTCCCCCAACGGCACCACCTAAAAAGATGCCAGGAGGGCCAAGCATAACCCCGCCTAAAAAAGAGCCGACCGCGGCAATGCCAGATCCTTTGAGAGATTCTTGGATGCAAAGGGTCAGGTTTTCTTGTCTGGCGAGAAGCTCACACGCTTCCATAATCTCGTTCACGTTGATAGGCATTCTTTGTCAAATGGGGAAACGGTGTTGACGGTTTCTGGTTAATTGATCGAACTGAAATTCACATTGAGGCGAGGAACGAGGATTAGATTCACTTATCATTTATGTCATTTATCATGGTGGTTATATGATTCATGATTGGAAGATAATTAAAATTACTACTACTTATTTTTTGAAAATCACTCACCTGTTGTTTGTTTGGTGGAAAGCAGAAAAACGGGTTTTTGTCAATTAATGCAAACACTCCAAGAAGTTTGGAAAGAGTCCAATGTAAAATTAGTTGAGCCGGCAGTCAATTCCACTTTTTTAAGTCTGAAAGTAACAATAAAGCATGACGTAAATTTATTTAGTTAAGTTACAAAACTCAAGTGGCAGCATCTTCCTGTTACTGACAGGTAAAACTTTAAAAAGAATAAAAGGAGGAACTCCAACCTTTAAAATTTTAAAAACTATTTACTGTTACTAACTACTAGCTTCCCAGCTTAGTTTGGAATACGTCCCCGACATACTATTTTAGTTACATTAATGTTCATGTAGTTAAAACTGTTGCTGAATTGGATTTGTTACAAAATTATGTGACGACTCTATTGACTGAATTACTATTTAGCTTGTTATCGGTAACTCTAATTGTTCTGAAACTCTTGTTGGGATTTCTGGTTATGAAAGGGTATGCATCAATGTTTGAATAATAATTATGGAACGATTGAAGGCTCTCAGAGAGATGTATCGTCTGTGTATTGGAAATCAGCTTAATGTTGAATACTAAAATATCGTTAATAAATCAATACTCAATTCAGATAACACTTAAATGATACACTACAATACAATGTAAAATGACTGTTATGTGGAAAACTGTAAAATTTAGCAAAAAGATCCTTCAACGGACTTCTTGTGACCTTGAGCACTTACCTTTAAAAAATCTCTATAACATCAGTATTATTAACGCACAAAACTTTTGCGCCGATTTTCAACAAAATCAGTTATCACAAATTCAATCACAAAGCTTCAAAACAGCTGACGGATAAAACAATCAACACGTTTGTGACCATCCAATGTTCCCCAACGACTAGATCCAAGTCAGTTTGTCAAAATAAAAACTCAAAAGGAAAACAACAAAAATTCTAACTGGTCGCCGAAACGACAAAAATATTAAAAACGTCCCAAGTCTCTGTCACACTCACATGGCTTCTTGTTGTGATGGATCACTACTCTTTTTCTATTACAAGCTACAATGCTCGCTCCTTACGCATCTTTTTTTCACTCATATTTTGCCGAATTTAACTCGTGGCGAGAAAGTACAGCTCAGCATAAGAGATTTTTTGGTCTCATCTGAACTGACGTCACCACAAATCACAGCATAGCTTTGTCGTATTTTTGTTTTAGGATTTTTCATATGGACTATAATACCATCTTGACTTTATCTGCACATCTCTCTCCCTGTGATCAAGAAGCCACTGATTTTCCCTGTTGCTCAACAATTACATTAGTAGACAGACTCTTCGACTTGGACTCCTGGACATTGGTATTGTCCATTGTCCATCCATCACACATGTTCTCCTAGATGCACAGCCACAACTCAACACTTCTCTGTTCACCATGTTCCAAGCTATAACGAACTATGGACTATGGTCTTGCTGCAAAAAACGGGCAAAAATTGGACATCGTCACAGTGACGTTTTAATTCTCCCTGATGACTCATTCCGTTTGTACCGATAGTGCTGTGGATGTCCATGTGGATTGCTGTAGCACATGGTAGCTAAAAGTTTGCATACGGACAACAACAAAAATGGGTGGGTGGTCATGCAATATCATAATAGTAGTATTTACAATAATGTTGCCTGTGGCCTCAACCGGTGCAGTGGCGGTGACATGCACCCCCATTTAAAAAATGTGGAAACTTGATAGATTTTTTAGAATTTGGAAGCTCCGACGCTTTTATTTCTTTTTTTATATCAAACATTGATTCCTCTGCACGCACGCACTCACACACATACACAAACGCTTTTAATATCACTCCAAACTGTTTAGAGTACAAAGTAGATAATTGTTTAATAATAATAATATAATAGTAATAATGATAATAAAAGTAATAGAGGTAAATAGTTCTTAACTACTTTCATTTTTCCCATTAAATTGTAAATATCAATATCTATTATATTAATTCTTCAACTGATTTCATTTTCACTCTTAAACTCTCCCGTCGTCGTCGACGACGACAATGGAATCATTTGTTCAACAACAGCCCAGATGTGTAAAATAAATTTTGATTTAATTGTAATCGAAAAATTACGTGGCAGTTAAAAATAATATTCAATTATACAAGCCTAAAAATCAAATTTTCATGCTTGTATAATTGAGTGTGATTTTTTTAAAGGCCGCCTAATTGACATTTTACAAAATATTTAAATTTTCCCATTTTCTGTTACAGCAAAAGTTAAACATTTCCAGACACCATAAGACAAGTTACCGTTAAATGTTTTGTTGCTGCTGTTGCTGCTGCTCGACTTGAAATGAATGTAACAGTAGTAGTTGTAGTAGTAATAGTTGTAGTAGAGACATTGAAAATGATTACATAATTAACGGCTGAACAGCTACAAACTTACAAAATAATAATTCTAATCTAAAAATTTCTAGAAATACATGTAATTTGTTTGATTTTTTTTTTAATTTTGGCTTTTTTATCAAAATTATCTTTTATAAAGCTATAATACGTGATCTTCGTCTTTTTTGTCTCCTGTAAATACAACTTCACTCTCTTTCGTCGTTGTTATTATTTTCAGGGGTAGCGACAAAAGACAAACAACGCGTAACGGAGTTTCGTCATAAAACAACAGCTATTTTTTATCTACATTTTTCCCAAGAAAAAAATCTGGGGTGTAAATTATATTAAATGACAGGCGTATTATATTTTTGTGTGGTTCAGTTGACGGCCGGATAAGAGAAGTAGGTAATTTTTTAGTCTTCCAAGAAGAAATATTGACCGGAGCGCTTTTGCTCCGTATCCTTGACCGAGTCGAGCTTGTTGATACGCGGCCGGAAGTTGTTGGGGTCTCTTCTGAAAGTGATTCCCAAAAGTTCCAAAAACTTGTTCATTCCTGTGAGCAGGTTTTGGGGCGCGTTGGCACGGGTGTTGACTGAGGCAGAACCTTCAAATACGATAACCCTATCGGCAAGGTAGGTTGCCATGATAAAATCGTGCTCTACTATGAAGCCCGTCTTTTTCGCGTGAAGAATGAACCTGTGAAATTATAACCACATATTTAAATTTCAGGGATAGAAACAGATGGGAGATAATTGTAGAGTTGAGCAAGGATTGAGTAGTACCGCTTAATAACTTTAGCTGCAACCAAACGCTGCTCAGAATCTAAATAGGCGGAAGGCTCATCGACCAGATACACATCGGCAGGTTTGCCCAAACAGAGGGCCAAGGCCACTCGTTGCAATTCTCCTCCAGACAGGGTCTGCACCTCGTGGTCAATAATGTCCTCAATTTTCAAAGGCTTCATCACGTCCGTGATGAACTGCGGGTGGATGTAGGCATCCCGGATTTTCTCGTGCAGCAGCTGACGCACGGTGCCAGTAGACTTGGGGCTAATCTTTTGCGGCTTGTAGCTAACGTTCAGTACAGGAATATCCGCTGTTACATTAAAAACAAAATTTATTTACATTCCCGTAAAAAGTAATGTTTTTATTTTAAAAAAAGAAGAAGACTTACATGAACCGTTATCAGGTTGTAGTTTGCCAGCCAACATCCGAATAAACGTAGTCTTCCCTGTGCCGTTCTCGCCCAAAAGCACAAGAATTTCCGAGTCTGTAAACTGTCCACAAACGACTTCCATCTTGAAGGTGCCCATGGACTTACTCATGGTGGGGTATTCATAGCGAGCCATACGTTTCACCTCCTCCTCTGTAGCCGACTCGGCCACCTTAAATATAAGCGACTCCTCCCGGAAACGGAGATTTTCAGTAGGGACGAAACCGTCCAAAAATATGTTGATTCCTGTGATACAAACGGCAATTTAGTAGAGACACTAACAATATAAATAAAATTTTGACTCCGAATTGACATACCTTCTCGAACAGAGAAAGGCATAGTGACCACCCCATACGCTCCAGGAACCCCGTACAAAACGCAGATAAAATCGGATAGGTAGTCGAGCACTGACAAGTCGTGTTCCACAACAATTACGTACTTGGTCGGGCCGAGCAGGGACCGCACCGTTTGGGCAGCGTTAATACGTTGCTTTACATCAAGATAACTGGAAGGCTCGTCAAACATAATCACGTCTGCCTCTTGAATACACACCATTAGCACAAGCGAAACGCTGCAACTCTCCTCCAGAAAGGTCGGCAATGTTGCGGTCAACAACATTTCTCAAGTCTGCAAGTTTCACCCCGAAAAATAATTGAAATAACATTTATGTCTCTCATGAGTGATTATGGTGTTCTCTCAATATTTCGTTTCACTTACCTTAATAAATCCAACGCTTCGCAGATTCACAATTAATTTTCCTTCTACACAACAATCTCCCCTTCTCCCCTCCCTCCAAAACAGGAAGAACCCTCACAAACTTAACGACCATATGGCTACCTTAACGCAAATACCACATCCTATACACAACTCCTCCGAAATCTTGGCGATTTTGTCGTTAGGCGCGACCTCAATACACAATTTCCCCATGCGCACCACCGGGCACGATTTTTTGCACTCCTGTCGACATCTTTTCGGCTTGCACTTGTCCGTATTCACAATAGCGATACGAGTCTGTTTGTCCGTTTCCTCCAACTCCTTCCTCGGTTTTGGCATCTTGACCACTTGCTAGTTCCCCTTTTCCCCCTTAATCTGCCTCCTTACGGCTACAGCTGTGTAGCCTATTTACCCTGACCCCTACGGTAATACTCCCACTAATTCCTCCAAAAAAGATGTTTACAAGGTGGAGGGTAATTACGATTAATTTCTGGAGGGGCTCACACAATCTGGTGACGACCCACAACGCTGCTCTTGAAGACTGCCTCTGTTTTATTTTTTTGTGAGCAAAAATAATAGCAAGTTAGTTGGTTAATCAGTTGAAAGAGTAAAAGGCCAACAAGATGATTGGTTGGTGGTGAGGGTGACTATGATTGAACACACCGTAGATTCCGTTACATGCCTAGTCTAGGCAGGCTGAATAAATAGCGAGATTCCTTGTGTGTGTGCTCTCCTCTTGACAGTCAGGTAAGAAAAAAGAAAGTGTGTAACTTGTAAATGCCGTGCCGATCGTGGTGCGGTGCGGTGCTAGATGGTTGGTCAATTTACAAAAGATACACAGACGGTGGACGAGAGAGTTGGAGTAGTCACACAGATGGCAGAGACATCCACCTACCTGTGCGTGTGGTAGTAGCAGCAGAGAAGAGAAGTAGCAAACCTTTAACATTGAGGCAAAAACTCTGATTTTTCAACAAGAGTAGAGGCGATGATGATGGTGATGATGTTGTGGTTTGTCGTCACCGTCAGTGAGATTAGTACAGTAAACAGTGTCTCAGAAGGTAGCGAACTACGAGCTATATAAAAAATAAAAACAATAAAAACATAATAAATTGATAAATAAAATCAGTTCAAGTAATGATATTGATTCC
>JAHZNB010000475.1:0-12557 GCA_027744295.1 Callyntrura guangdongensis | reverse complement strand
GAGTGAACACAGCACTTGGGTACGCGACAAAATACTGTACAATTTGAGATGGAACGTAGAACATTAATTAAACTTAAACCCATTATGTTGCATATGAAATGGAGACCTCTCGGCATAGAAAACTTCACATCCTTATTTGGCTTCATGCTACTTTTAGCATCGTGTGACTAATACATTTGCCTTTCGGTATGAATTGACATAAAATCACAATCCAAGGTGAGGAATCAAGAATCTCAAATTGTACATACACCTGATGAGGAGTACTTCACCAGCTCCTGTACAAAAATGCTAATATCGAGTCAAGTGTGCATAAGGAAGATGAAGTGCATGCAATGTATATCATTCGACTCCTCTCAGCATAAAAACAATTTGTGCCACATTTTGTCCCAAATTTTGTAAACGTTGAAAACCGTTTTAACTTCAAAATATTTACATGACATGCAATATATCAAAGTTTTCTGTACTGTTTAGCATTGAAATATAATATATTATGGTTTACAGTCTACAACAGTCTTGCTTAATTTGTGACGATAACTGATATACTCATATTTTATAGGTAATTTCAAGCCCGACTTTCTTGTTATAGAGACAGTATTCAAAACGAACTCAATTTACAAGCCTGTTACAACTCACCATTCAAGGTTAGGGTGGCTAACCTATCGATAGATCTGCTATATTTGACATATTGAAATAAGTGTATTAGAGCTAATGATCCAAAACTATTAACGATGACAAAATTTGTATAAAATTTCTTGTTGTTTTAGAAAAATATTGGGGACGAATGGACAGTCGTATATCAATGGAGGTGTAATAATGAATTTGTTTACGTTGGGCAAAAGGTACCATGAGGTTTGAGGCATTCAACCTTTTGTATAATAAGTTCTTTGCATTCAACAGCAATTTATCAGAACTCATTAGTAACAGAAATAAAGTTAAGTTTCCTCTAATAACTAATTCGTAATCTCATCTTCCTCCACTGTGCAAGAATCAATTACAAAAACACCATTCCTGGAATTTACTTTGCACGTAGAGGCTAACGCTTACACTAATCCATTTTTGTCATTTTGTGTCGTTTTCAAGTGCTTTCATAATTGCAAAAACTCTGATTAAAACACAAATTATAAAAAATGATAACATGTCTCCGGTTACAAAATATTGATTATGTAAATCGTAGTGTTAATATTAAAAGCGCACCACATCTCGTTAGCACAGAAAAGATTCGCCAATTTACCTGTTATCTACGTTATCTATGCTGTTATGCATTCTAGTTAATTTAACATACTGAAATAAATAGCAAGTTGCTTTTGAAAATTGTATTTGGACAGAAAAAATATAAAATATTCACGAGGATTGAGGTAGTATCCCTTTGTCGGGAACTACTCGAGATCGACATTTTCCACTAGTTTAAAATGAGAGAATTCGAAAAACATCAACTATGCTCTCCAATGGGTTTACCAAGTTTGATGCCAGTGCCATGCGTCGTTTTAATATTTTGCACCATACACGCAAAAGCTAATTAAGATACATATACCATGTAAAATGTAACCCTTCTGTGAAGAAAGCGCAGTAACATCGCACATCGCCCTATGAACAGACCAACCTTCTTGATCTATTTTACTAGTTTTCACACATCATTATTAAGACACCTTTAGTACCTAACCGTATTCAAATCATTATAAAAGGTATAAATGTCCCATCTGTATGGAACATATGTATATGTATACATAAGGAAATACAGTAGTAATGTAAATGTGGAAAGTAAAATTACCACTGGAAAGCTAGAGTTGCTCTTCCCTTATTGTATTGTTGACATTTCTCTCCTTTTCCTTTAGTCTCAAAAGCGTGCTTCCGCTATGATATTGTAATTGTTACTTTGTTACCAAGCTTGCTCTTGTGGATTTGTCTGAGCAAAGGAAGAGGGGAGGGCGAGTAATAATGGTAAGTGTGCGAAAGTGAGTAATTGTGTTGTTGAGAGAAAGCGTCAACTTACACGTTTGTGTTCTCGGCGAAAATGAGAAGTGTTTGTGCAAGTTTGCATGTGTGTGATTCTTTGTAATCATTTAAATTGCAGAGATTTTAAGTACATTGTACTTTTCAATTCGAGCAGAATATTTTAATGTGACAAATAAGCTGAGATAAGCGTACAGTACATTTTCTAATTATATGCTGCCTGATTGGTTGGTTCATGGAACACAGTTATACAAACTACACGGTTGATTTTCATTCGTCGTTATGTAAAGAATGAAAAGACTTTAAAGCAAATTTCTCCGTGTACTATTTACGTACTATTACTCGAGCTGTGTTTTGATAATCAATACAGAATGGTGAATTGTGGTAGAAGACATGCACGTAAGAAAATCCACTTCGTTTATTATCTTGTGGTTACTGTACAGAAACTAAATACCATGTTGAATGTTGCTGCTTTTTGCTGTCGGAACTATAATAGTTACAAGAAAATGTGACTGGTAAAATCAGTGCCTGCTGTAGTCTATATTAAAAACAATGTGGCACAGATACTCTTACTCTTGCTTTGCAGAAATTAAGGCTTTTTTAATCGTAAAATTGGCTTAATTAAAAGCGAACTCGAGTGGTTCTGAGATGTTGAGAAAATCAATTTAGTCTCAGATAATGAATTTTTCGGTTCAGTTGCTTTCTTTTTTTCTCGAATCAGTGTTCTATATATTATATGTACACGGACGTATATATATAGTACCTCAATACATTCATGTGCGCAGTGCGCATAACATGGTGATATAAACACTAAATTGATATGAAGGCTTTTTTAATCGTAAAATTGGCTTAATTAAAAGCGAACTCGAGTGGTTCTGAGATGTTGAGAAAATCAATTTAGTCTCAGACAATGAATTTTTCGGTTCAGTTGCTTTCTTTTTTTCTCGAATCAGTGTTCTATATATTATATGTAAATACACGGACGTATATATATAGTACCTCAATACATTCATGTGCGCAGTGCGCATAACATGGTGATATAAACACTAAATTGATAGCTACAATTAGCGTTTGTGGTATCACCGTGTTCTGTAATTCATGAGATCTCCAATTGCGAAGTCTAATTTGAAATAAACGGGAACGCTTAGTNGCGAAGTCTAATTTGAAATAAACGGGAACGCTTAGTGATAAAACGTAAATAAACTCATTTGAGATTACTGCTTGTACCTTGTAATTGTTAAGTTTTGTATGCGAAGCAATTGAACAAAACTTATAGCGATTATCATCCTGCCCGTGTGTGTATGTAATGTCAACCTTACTCCTCCTACAATACTTTAACCAATTGAATCCAAACTTGGCACACAGACATTATAGGTCAATACGACCAATTTTCAGCCAAATCGCACCACGGTAACCTTTAGAAACCGTTACAACTTTAAATTTTTTAAATAGCAACATAGAGCATGCGATACATCATTCGACTCGTCTCAACATAAACAACAATTTGTGAGAAATTTGTGATTTTGACCCAAATTTTGCCACGGCAACCATTAGAAACCGATATAACTTCATTTTTTATTAACATACAATATAAACGCAAACTCATCGCGTATAAAACTTTTTTGTACTGGTTACACCAGTCTTGTTACGTATGTATGAGGTTCTCTGAATTATTTTACACATGCGGAATTGTCCATTATCATATTTAGAATAATAATTGTTGATATGTTAGGAAAAGTCCGTATCATGTATATTGTACGAAGACGATGTACAAGTAAATTAATATACACGTGCGTGCACGTGACGTACCTTTCATACACACGAGTCCGAACCAATTACATATTGATTATTATTAGTGAGTGTTTTGGTAACCTAAGTAAGTGAATGTTACAAATTATAAAATTAGTAAACATACGGTTTCTATGCTCATGCTTCCATTATTATGTCTGTAGGTAAGCTTTTAAAGCAGATGAATTAGGTAAATATTGAACGAAATGGCAATGTTGAATACTACACTAACATGGCACGAGTGAACCTTCTATGTAGAAAGCTTAAATGATGAAGCATAGAAAACTAATAGAAAACCAACAAACTCCAAAACTGTCTAGTTCATATCAATTTAGGTGCTCTTAAATCGTGTAAAAACACTGTATTCTTATAAAAATGTCAAGAAGGAAAGTGGTTACAAAATCAACAGAAAGGGAAAGCTGAGAGTAAGTCTTTAGGGACCAACGAATCTCAACGCTCTTATTTAGTTGAGATACAAAACAGTTTCAAAATAGATTACTGCTATAGATGTGGGTATGGGTACACGCATTACAGTATCGAATCAGTGTTTACCTAATTCAGATGTTACAAGTTAAGAAAAGACTGTGTAGCAAAGCAACTAACTACTTGGACGTTCCTCTGAAAACAGTTATCTGGCTTGTCTATAGGGACGTATTCCTAGATGTAATTAATTTCTGCACACGCAATACCATGGCAATGTTCCGGACATGTTCTGAAAATATCAATATATAGCAAAATATTCTCCCTAAAAACTTATAAAGCGCAAATTAGAATTACTGTAGCTTGTTTATACCAAACCTAATACAAAAAAGAGAAATAAGAAGTTCTTTCATTTGTTTGGCAAAAGAAACTACCATAGTAACAAAAGGCCTTCTGCTGTGCTTGTGCTTTATATGAAGGTGCAGGAAAACAGGATGATGAAAAACGAACGTGATGTTACAAGTTAAGAAAAGACTGTGTAGCAAAGCAACTAACTACTTGGACGTTCCTCTGAAAACAGTTATCTGGCTTGTCTATAGGGACGTATTCCTATGTAATTAATTTCTGCACACGCAATACCATGACAATGTTCCGGACATGTTCTGAAAATATCGATATATAGCAAAATATTCTCCCTAAAAACTTATAAAGCGCAAATTAGAATTACTGTAGCTAGTTTATACCAAACCTAATACAAAAAAGAGAAATAAGAAGTCTTTCATTTGTTTGGCAAAAGAAACTACCATAGTAACAAAAGGCCTTCTGCTGTGCTTGTGCTTTATATGAAGGTGCAGGAAAACAGGATGATGAAAAACGAACGAAATGATGTGTACCTATCGTTGTGCACTCTACAAACAGCACCTTTGCTAACATTGCCCAAATGATAAATCCAGTATGCTTTGATAAACATCAGTCATTATGACGGAAAAACCTCTCGTGGTCCACACTCCACACACACACAATCAGCTCACAAAGGGAACTTTCAATTGGCACCTAACGATGCGATGAATTCACATAAAACTGAGCTGACAATTTTTGTGTCGCTTATGGCAACTTGTAACAAATTAGGTAACCTGGGTAACTCGTATAAATCGTAGGAATTATAACATTGCATTTTTTGCTTCTGTATCGGTAAGTCTTAGGAAAATCTTATTTTTACAAGGAAAGCCGTGTTTTTTGTACATTTCCGGGTAGAAAACATGCCTGAAAAACTTAGGTTGCGCTTTCCATAACATCTTAAAAAATCGAAAATTATAGAGCTTCAATATAAAGGAGAAAATTGTTATTTTGAATCTAGGGAATATTATGTTATATGCTATACTACTAGACAATTACAAGTGGTAACTTTATCGAAACAGAAACAAGTACTTGTTTGTACTTTTGGCTAAATCTTGTTTGTAAATAACTGTTACGCGCGAGCATAATTTTAGCAATTCAGCAAATTTCAAGACGTCAGTCATTTCATTTCAAGACAGTTTTTTACTAATGTGGGTACTTAAATAGTCATTCTTGGATAACTAAGATATTGTCTTTGTGCAAAATTTTAGAAAAGTTGTACCAGTGATGCTATTTAATAACATGAATAGTTGGTTTATGCTATTTATGAAAATTGTTGTAATATTAAACAGTTTTTCTAATCGATTCAATAAACAAAGTTCATTTCTTCTTACCCCCCAAACAAAGCCAATCACACATTGCCACTTAAAAATCAATTCGAACGTTGTGCTGTAATGTACTTATCAGAGAACCATTTTGAAAATGTGACGTCGCGCTTAGTTACCGTATATGTTTTGTTGGTTTTGGGATTTTCTTACCTTTTAAAAAAATGTCCTCCGAAATACGAAAATAAAATAATATGAAACGGCGAGAGCAGTTCATATCTGTTATTTTGTCTATATAATGGCGGCTTTAGACAACAACAACTCACAATTTTGTTCCGAGAAGCATTTTCCCTGTTTGGGTAAATTTGAATTGAATTTACGGAAAAGTAAAAAACAACCAAAATGTGAAGTTACATGGGTGTAGTTTTCTCTAGATATTTTTATTTCAAACCTTTCACAAATGTAAGATGTACAGGAAAAAATATAGTATACTAAAATATAAAATAATTATGAAAGCGGTTTGTTAGCAGGAAATGTGGACATAATAGAAATAGCATTTCCACGCATAGCTAAGTTAATTTTCTGAACTAAAAATTATTAACCAAGGCATAGGAAACCTAAAAAACTGGGGCACATTTACTTACTTCTATATGTCCTTACTACTAACATACCAAAGGGTGTAGCACAATGAATATGAAAACTAAACTCCATATTCGCTAATTGTGCTTTCGCCTTCCTCGTGTTAAAATACTACCAGATATGTACGCAGTCTCGTCCGAGAGAACAAGCGACGGTATATAACTTATACAATGCAATAACAATATGATTGAATGAAAACCAAAAATAACCAAAAGTTAATTATTTTTCAAGTTTTGGTCGCATTGCAGAGTTTTTGAGAAAAATGTATTTTGCTTGTCAATTAGCAGTTTATTTTACATTATAAACTAAACAAGTTACCTACAGGCTCCCCTTCCCTCTAGAAGAAACCAAAGGAAAACTTCATTTACCTATCCACGTCGCCTATTCCTGGAAGATGCTTTTGTCTCCAGCTCCCGCTTTCCTTTCTCCTGTCTTACCCAATATTTTACTTGAGCGGAGGCTATACAAACATTATTTGCTTCCCATGTTGTCGTTCCCAATTTCTGTCTAAAACTTTCTCATGAGGATACGTCCAAGAAAAAAGTTTCGTCTTACTAGGACTAAAAGACCGATTGACAAAGGAAGTACTTTATCTTGTCCCAGATTCACACTGCTTGTGTGTGAGAGAAAGTAATGAAAATATGTGTACTTAGAACGCATATTCCCGCGGTTGTTAACACATTATTTTAGAAAGCAGTAGCCAGAAAATGCTGCAGGATAAGTGAGAATCCTCCATAATCACAATATAATCAAACCATTATACTAACATACCAAGTAGCAATTCACAAACCTAAACAAGTTTTCAAAGAGTCGCTGAATGGGTCCTGTTCTTGTTGATGACGACGATTCTGTTCTCACACGAGCACGTAGACCATCCTTGTATTATGTCGGGAATACCGATGACTGGTAATTAATACGAAACTTTGGTTTGAATTGAAATTGTCGAAGTTGTTAGTTTCAACTGCAACTTTGTAAGCTTTGTTTCATGGAAAGCAAAATGATATAATACATGTATATTTGCACAGATTGACTGCTTTCTCCAAAAGTTTATGTACACTTTCTTTTTCGATGGAAAGCTATAGCACTAGTTTCATTTGTAGGATTTTATAAGGGGTCTCGAGCTGAAGAATGTGAAAAAGTTGTCTCATCAGAGGGCATTTACAGTAAATTCTCGTGAGACCACTGATGAATCCTCATTAACATTGCTTTTTTGAACGTCACCGAATACAGTCATCCAACAAAGGCTTCTAGCTATTTTATCTGAGCACTCGTTTCAAAGCTTATCAGACTTCACAAAATAGAAAAGGAAACTAGGTACGTTGTACTAAGATAGTTTAAAATAGTTCTCTTTAATGTAAGTATATTTTAATTCACAATCGGGATAATCAGTAACCACACCAGGAGCACTTTATTCCGGTGCCAATATGAAATGTTTTATCAGAACGGCAACAATACTAACATATCTTTAGTTTAAACTAACTGTACCTTTAGTTTTAATAAGGTTTGCTTTAACAAAATGTAAATATACACGTATATCTAAAATTGTACTGATTTTAGCATCGATACTATGTTGTATAAAGATAAGTAGATTTAAAAAAGTAGAGGGGTTATAAAATTTATCGTGTTTACGCTTGTGCTCTTTACTTAACTCTTTATTTTACTAAATTGCAAAGATACAAACTATGTATGTGTGAAATATATTACTTTTGAATGTTGCCCATGTAAGTAATTTAAGGTTCTTTCAGGTAGCCTTCATTTTTCATACTAAGAAATTGTTATTTGCTCCGAAAAATACTGTTACATTTCTAAAGATATTTACAACTGTTACTGGTAAAATATTTCAAATAAAAATATGCCAATACATTTACTAGTTAGAAGTGTATGATCGTGTGTTTTTCTAGTTTTGAGAAAAAAAAGCATCTCTAGTTTTCACGTTTCTCGCAACCCTAGTGTCAAAATTTAGTAAAAAACGATACAATTTTATTCAACAAAATTTCTCCTGGTGAAAGTAGATTACATATGACTTCAACTTGTAGTCTCCAAGTTGAGTGGAGCTATGGAGCTTTATATACAAAAATAACGATAAACCGTACATCGTTTTACCTCGTGGAATCGAAATGAAGTCATGCACAACAAACGACGTATACTATTGGGAAGACGGGGAAAACTGCAAGGCATGGCAGGAGTCAATGCCTAGCAGTATGTATTGGTATTGTGTCGTACTGGGACGAGTGATAGAACAGATCGTGTTTTGTGTAGGAAATTACGAAGATTGTTGCCAAAAGGCATTTCATGGGTCTTTGGTGGAAAAATTTATGACAGCTTCATTTCCTTCCCCTTTCCATGTGCCCGTTTGCTGATTTCAGTTTACTTTTGAACATATTTTGTGTGAGCATATGTAATATAATATGTAGGGAAAATGTAAAGGTACAGAACATTTATGCATGTATTTATGCGCATTCATTACTGTGGATTTGGGTTGTTGTATCTTAGTCAGTAGCTAGTAGTGTATGGTGCAAACGATATTGAAGGTGTATCTGTACACAAAATTCGCGATTCAAAATGATTCTAACTGTCCATAAATGTCTTGATGTACGATAATGCCGTAGGCTGAGGCTTTAAGACATTACGTATCTAGTAAATAAATATATATGCAACTCACTCAGTGTGGTAGTAATACCACGAGTGTTTTCCTCTTTGCTTTCCCCCTCCCCAAATTCGATCAAATCCCTTAAAAGAGGATTTTCGGTTACCAGCCATCACAGCACTATTCAACTTCAACTTCAAATAAATGTATATTATCTGCCGGGGGTCACACCTAATACATACAGCGATGGCGATGGGTCCAGCATGCAGGTATGTAGTAGTCTACACGATGAAAACAATTATTGTGAAAATATTGAAAATCTGTCCTACGACAAAAACAACAAACTTGATTATGTATTGGACAAAAATTTCCTTAACGTGTTTGTATATTTGTAAAATACTGATATTGTTTCCAATATGTTTTCTAAACATTCAACGTTATTGTATAAAAATATATACACGCAACAACACTGTAATCTCTGAATTTTTGTCCAAAACAAAGCATGTAACTTATTGTTTTACAGTTTAGTTTAATTATACGGGTAATGTGAACTTTTCTGTTGCGAAGTTTTATAAAATTCAAATTAAACATTAATTTGTATACGAAGAAAAACTAACCGAGGCAAGGGTTATTTACAGTAAGTACGGGTAATGTGAACTTTTCTGTTGCGAAGTTTTATAAAATTCAAATTAAACATTAATTTGTATACGAAGAAAAACTAACCGAGGCAAGGGCTATTTACAGTAAGTTTACTTTGCGTTACATAAACTGTACCAGAAAACTGGAATCAAGGTAGTGATTAAGACTATTGCTTTAAGTTAACACATTCACTACTTTACAACTATAAATGTAACACAACATATTAATGAGCAGAGGTAATAAATGGAGCATTTAATATTTATGAGCATAACATAATGTGCTAACTTATAATCATATTATAGGAGGCTATATAGAGGCGGAATCGATGAGCAAAGTGGAAATACAAAACTTGACTTTGAACAAAACAAAACTTTTTGAACTAGAAATAAAATGTCTAGAAGAACTTGACAACAAAATAGAAATCTGATAAAAGTAATTTTTGAGAAATTTTCATTACATATCCCTTTCATTTAAAATGCGTCTTGAGCGATCATCTTATTTCACCTGTATTCCAAAAGTAGAGAGTGGCACAATTAACCGTTAACTAAATTCATTGATTCTATACAGGTTCCAAAAACCGCCATTTGCCAAGTTAATTTTACTAACGACGGAACTCCGGAAGGTGTCCGACGTAGATTTGCCTCATACTCTGGTCATCCATTACTCTAATGGAGCCTTCATGATAAGTCTTAGGTTACAATGATCAGTTGTTTTTGAAAAAAATCGGAATTTTTGAACCACATTTCTATGGAAACCCTATGGGATTTTACATGAAAAAATGGAAGTGAGAGTAGTACCCCTCTCAGTCGATTTTCAAATTATCGCATTATAAGTTTTGTATGGAACAACATTCTCTCACTTCCGTTTCCCATGTTTAATTCGATAAGGTTTTCATAGAAATGTGGTTCGAAATTTTTCGATTTTTTTCCAAAACAACTTATGATAGAAACCCAGTGAATTAAACCAATTCAGTGAATGGTTTAAGTCGAACTTAAGCTAATTTTTACATACAAATATTGGCTTAAGTTCGACTTAAACCATTCACTGAATTGGTCCCCANATATTAGCTAAAGTTCGACTTAAACCATTCACTGAATTGGTCCCCTGAGACTTATCATGAAGGCTCCATTAAAGTAATAGCTGACCAGAGTATGAGGCAAATCTACGTCAGACACCTTCCGAAAAGCTCGTTTCGCATCCAAACTTATGGTGAGTTTATGAGATAAGCTACCCTTATTATATGATTACTGCTGTTCAATAAAATAAATGCTGTTGCAAAATTTGTCGTTAAACTCCCATTTACCATAATTAAAATTTTTACACGAAATTTAAAATGTCATCATCGCAGCCAAATCAGCGCCTTTGTACACTTTTTGCTGTAATAAAAACTTGCACACCAATGCTCCTAGTACAGAATTGTAATATATATGGTAAGATATGTAGATTAAAAGTTTGAACAAAAGATTATTACTATTAAGGTTGCTATTGGGACAATGTGACCTAATAACACAAATGAGGTATAGTATCAACCATACCTCACACTAACACCTGAATGAAGCCACACATTTCAAAATTATCCAATCTAACAAATATTCGTAGCGCGAGGCGTGCATCCATAACGTAACATACAATGCAAATTGTATATATTTTATTATTGTACGTAATCATAACGAACATTATGTGACATGTGAATAACCAACAATTTGTAACGGCATAAATATTCAGACTAATTTTATGTAATCGTCTGTGTAATTGTACTATGCTGCTGATTTTGCTAGATGCCTAGTGCGTAAAAACAATAATTTTCGTCAGGGGTTGTAATGTTAATACATTCTACCACATAAGTATTGCTTGTAATAGCAAATTTTCAGGTAACCTAGGTGAACCTTACACATTGTAACGGGGTAATGATTGTAACGTTACAAAGTTTTAAGCGTAGAGTACAAAATGTACAAAAATTACACTAAAATTGCACTCAACGAGGTTATGGGAGATTCTCAGATAACCTAGGTGAACTTTTCAAATTGTAAAACTTGCAACGTTACAAAGTTTTTTTATACGCAGAACCATAATGGGTTTTGTTCTAGCACTCTACATGTTAATCTTGGGTAGGCAGGCTAGAAAAGGTCGACCCCGCATATGGGCTTACCTGTGTTGTCGTGCACAAGTCATGATTACAAATTTGGTATGACATTATATTGCTTTCTGTATATATCGTAAATGTTTCCTTTGAAATATAAAATGTACAAATGTAGTCTAAATTAACCGTAAGAACTGACGACTTCAAAAAAATTAAAACAAATAATTACACACACAAGATTTTTCAGTGTGATCGTGATGGCTTCTAATAAAGTTTCAGCTTGACTTATAATACAGCTGCGGTAATAATTCGGAGTGGAACAGTTGTGTGTTCATCTTTTATTTGGTTTTTCTTCTTTGCCAAATGGTAAAAAACAAGACCATTTGCAAGTAGCAAGTACGTAACGCAGAGGCGAGAAGCTACAATGAAATTTGAAGGAGAAATGCGAATGTTATTTGAGTGGCACTAGAGACTGGTGGAAGTGCTGCGGGAAATATCAGGCAATACGGGAGTAAAAGCATTTTCCATCCATTATTTACAGATCACCGTTGGATGGACCTTATCGATAAACGGTTATACGGCTGTCAAGGGATTTAATGGTCTTCAGAAAAAATTGGACAGCCTGAGGTGAGCAATACATAAACGTTAGCACAGGAAGTGGAAATACGAAAGGATCGACGTTGCTGCCGGCAGCTTTTTCATACATCTATACCTTATACACTTGTGATAAGAACGTTGAAATTTACATGAGAAGTCTTATGGGTCTGGTTTAATGTTATGGTATGGTGCATCA
>JAHZNB010000474.1:0-10471 GCA_027744295.1 Callyntrura guangdongensis | reverse complement strand
TTATTATGACACCAAAAAAATAGGCAGGTAGAGAAAAATAAGAAAAAGACTAGCCAGGTGTCCATTTCTCAATCAAAAGTATCATCATCAGAAACCAAAAGTGAGCAGAAATCTGGTCAAGAAACGACAATCAGATAAGAATAATGAGACGTAACGAGTGCATCAGTGCAATACATTATTGTGTCTTGGTTGTGTCAGCAACTGTCTCATTACATTTCATTTATTATTACTGATGCCGTTTAAATTAAACTGGACAGAATTGATTGCTCATACTGTTTAATTAGATTCATGCAAAGTAATTGTTAACAATTGACAGCTTTATTATTGTTGTAAAAAGATTGTTGGGGTACAGCTTCTAGAGAACCAATTCGAAAATCAGAGCAAAAGATCTTTCTACATTTTTGTGTAGCATCAATACCAGCCATAACTCACTTTTGTTACCTGACACAACGTCAACATTGACACGTGAGAGACAATGATCTGTTATTGATTCATTCACAACGTACACAATAGAAACCTGAAAAAAGATGACAATCAGTGGTTCGACACGCGTTTTTATTTGGTGCACACATATTATTCTTGCCTCTTACCTGATGTGGATCACTTTGTTGGAATTTATAGCACGACGGATGATGATGATGATGATGAACACAGTGTGATTATGCAACAATTCACCACCAACTATGCATTCTCAGTTTTTCGTCCATTTTTCTATCCTTTTCGTGTGCCGTAATGAGTAATGTCTTCTTGATTGTGAGGAGTGAGAAACGAAAATTGCCTCCGCAAATGAAAACGTTTGCTTGTGCAGCAGCGTTATTATTACAGATATTACGTGCAGGTCCATTTATTTCTTCAAGGTAGTCCACACAATCGTAGTGTCGTGTTTGCAGCCATAAATATGGTGTCTAGTCTACTAACAACAACGTGAGGATTAGTCATCATCATATCAACATCAAAGATAGGATCATCCTTTGTAATCTCTTCTTTTTGCCACCACCTCACTTTATACTTGTTGTCTGTCCACGTCCTGTAAACCTTTTCATGCGCAAATTTGCTCAAAAGCAATCAATCCGTATTCTGTATCATTATGACAGCGTACAATAACAAAGCAATGTATTATGTTGTGTTGTGATGATAATAGTACTAAATTCAAAATTACTAGTTTTCCCTCTCCCGCGTCGTCTTCTTTTTTTGTTGACCATGCTCGTTTTTAAACGAAAGTTTTAACATTTCAACCAGAAGAAAAAAAACCTTTGTGTTGTCTGTCAGCGGCATCTGATTCCCATAATTCTAACTCTAATCTAAAATATTCATGGCAGGCTTAGGTATATTTCATGATGACTATTACTATCATCATGACTTGACTTACAAAACAAAACACACGAAGGGGAGAGAGGATTTTGTTTTTTTTTTGCCGAAAAATTAACTCTTTTTAGCGTGCGGCTTTTTGCAAACATTTATTTTAGAAATATTATTATAGGCAATTATACACTGCTTCTTTCTTTACGTTTTTTTCTTCTTCAACACTCTCTGCTTGCTCTGCTGTTTAGAGATGCACTTTGGTTTTCTATTGAGTTGGATGGAACTTTTTTTTACTGTACCTCCAATCGACCGTCATTCTCTAAAAAGCAATCCCTCCTGTCAAGTGTATCAACATCACCAACGCCACAAATGATATCCCACAAAAAATACTGATAAACTGTATACCACAGAGACGTTCTTATAGTAAAAATGGGCTAGCTAACTTTACGTTTGCATGACTATGACTATCTAGGCTAGGCCACCTTACAAAAAATTCAGGCTCTGATGATGAAACAGAGCAAAATGGTTGTGGTGACGACGACTACAAGTAAAATCAATATATAATATGTCGTGTAGTTGACGAAGGAGTAGGGATGGTGTATGGATGGAAAATAATAATATCTCATCAGCATCCATGCGTGCACTTCAATTCATCCTCCATGCGGTCGGTCTTGATTTTTTATTCTTTATGCAGCTGTGTGGTGTTAAATTGATGATTCATTCATAATTTTCTTTGGACTGTCTCACAAGTTCTCCTGCCTCTCTAGTCTTTATCTACGTCTACGTGTCTTTACAGCAGTAAATCTGAAAACTCAATAAAGCGTAAAAAAGACATGCAAGTATTTTTTTTTTATTAAAGTTAAAATCAGTGCCACCAACCAATAAACACTCTGTGGTATTGCAGTAAACTATATCTGTAGTACAATTTACACTTGATATTAACGCATTATTGCCAATCTTGACAGGCATCTACAAAGCTACCAATACGATCCTTACTGCATTATTTATTAGTATTTTAGTTATGTGCTCATTCATTTGTGCACTTGAAAATCGAGGCTAAGTCGCGTAGACCAACTTACGGCATGAGTCGTGTCTACGTAGCAATCAGAAAGTTATTACAAAAGTGTGAACTTGAACAAGACGCAAAGAAATTTCATTTTGTAGAATATTTATTTTATTATTTGTAGCGTAAACTTGAGTTCATGAATTAGTTTTTTTTACATTATCTTTTTTACAGTCAATTTATTCCATTTTCGTATAATTTACTGGCTTGACAGCAGAGGAAAAATTACAATAGAGGATTTCTTCTGTCCTGTAATATTTATTGCGTATAGCTTGCTGAGCATTTTGCTAGGTGAGAGCATCCTGGTTACTGCATCACATGAACGTATGACCCGACTAGTTTGAATGACAGTGACCAATAGTTTATCAACACTATCAGCAGAGCACACACGCTCCCCGCCGCCGTAAAAACTTTAGGGAGCAAATAGGCCATAAATTGTCCTGTGTTTTCAGGCGACTTCGGCTTTAAAGGATAATAGCATCTTTTAACGGCAACCTGAGAAAAAATACCATTCGTTGAAATTCTCCACAGGAGAGAGAAGGTTGTTACCTAAACAGGCTATTACATTTAATATTATTTTTATGTAATTCGCTATCTTTTCAGGAACACTGGTGACTGGTTATGTTTCTGTAGAGTTTCTTTTCTTTAAAAAATGATGTTGATGATGAAGTGGCAAACTAGTGAGTAGTAGTAAAAGCTGGGCATGTTCTTGTTTTATGACATGTATTACTATCTTGTAAAAATGCTATTATTTTTTCACATGTTCCGTAGCCAAGCAGCATCTCGGCACCGAGGCGAGTTAGCTCTCACACAGAACTAATGTTCATCTTGTTCCTCGAAATGAGAAAAACTGCTTCTCTTCTTTTTTGTCCTTTACTGCATTTTTAAGGATATGAAATATAGAATAATAATAATGTGATGATGATACACAAGTGCAAGCGTGCATGCAAGTTTCAATGTATGAGAAGTCAATGTTTTCAATGTCAAAAGCAAAATGTAATACTCAGCCAAGGAATAAATGTAACCAAGAAACACAACTCACGTAAAAAAAATCCCTCAGAGGATGCGATTACAACAGTGCATTGATTTAATGACAAACGGTGATGACGACATAACATACTGCTCCTCTGCTGCTGAGAATGAATGAAGAGTAAAATGAGAGTACAGAGAGCTCCTTCTGTACAACGATGTGTGTGTTTGTCGTTTGTAGAATTCGATATTTGTGAAAAGGGGGAAAATATCACATAATCGTAAGTGTATATATAACGTTATTATTATTATCATTGTCACTAGTCAAAATAGACCACAAAATTGCATTTGAATAGGAAACTGCAAATGTCAGATAAAAAAGGACAGAAATGGGAAAAAGTGGGAAGTTGTTTCATTATCGGTTAAACTTGATGATATGTAATGACAAAAAGGCACGATGACGACAACAATGATCGTGATAAAATAGTAGAGCGATTTTACAGCTATCACAATATTATCTGCCCGTCCTTCTATGTGAATGAACATTTACCATGTTTAGTTGTGTTGATCAAAAGTATACTACTACATCATTATTACATGGTGTAGTGTAGTTTGAGAATGCAACATTGAAATAGCAGGATTATTTGTACAAAACTTTGAAAAATTATAAGGCACTTTATATGTTGAAGAATAATTACTTCTTTTATAGGCACACAAAAATGTTAGAAACGAATAATAAAAAAATTTAAAAAAATACATTCTCACATTGTTAACAAGATATAGAAATTGACTATTTAAATTTTCCTTTTTTCTCACAAAATGGCGAACACAGGACAAATGATTGACGTAGTAGACCGCAATGTGAGAGGGGAAGAGACCGTTACATATTAATTAATTGTTTAATAATAATGCCATTTTAATGAAAAAGTAGTCAAACTAAAAATCACCAGAGCAGTGGTCCCACCTAATAAACTGTACATTTCGTTACGTTCCGTATAATTTTTTACTCCACGTCTTCTGTCTAACAAGTCTTATAAGTAAAAAAATGTCGGCTGAGTACGCAATCCTGCGTTAGGGTCATGTTGTTGCCCCAACCCTCCATAAATCCTCATTAAAAGATTGGGAGAATTGCCACTACTACTATAGCTGACTATGTATTTAGGTATGTAGACGAAAATATCGTTGGAATTTCAGAGGAATCACCGGGAGTTTACGACGGCAGCTGTAAGTGTCATCCCATCTTTATACTGTATTTTTCTTACTTTGAGTTACACATTTTTTCTTGATTAACCAACATGGCACGACGCCGAAAAAATTACAGGGTTCCTCCCTCTTCAGTGTCAGCGTCTTCCCATAATTTTCAATGAATCACTGACAGCATGATACAGGAAACCTAGAACAACGACAGCAGAGAAGTAGCGAGAATTGGCTTTAATTTCTTCCCTCACTCCATTCGTTGATGGATACACCTTCCGCTGCTGCTTAATGATGTCAGTTGTTGAGTACTTCACCAAGCTACACGGCTACACACAGTCAACGTCATTGATTGAGACTGAGTGTATAAAGTCATCTAATTTGAAGTAAAAACATACAAAACACGATAGATGGGCATACCGAAAATGGAACTCAAAATCTGTGTGGATGCTTGTGTATTTAATCATCACGTTTTTAGCACTGACATGTTGATGACGAATCTTTTAATTTGAGTGTGCTCCTGTAGCTTTTTTAGCAACTTTTTAGTTGAGTATGGGTCTGTGAGAAAAAAATCTCAACTTTTTTAGCACTGACATGTTGATGACGAATCTTTTAATTTGAGTGTGCTCCTGTAGCTTTTTTTAGCAACTTTTTAGTTGAGTGTGGGTCTGTGAGAAAAAAATCTCAACTCAGAACTCAGGAAGTTACATCTGTAAAGTGTGTTATGTCTCTACCTTCTCTTCTCTCCGCCTGTAAATGTGTGTATATGTAAATTACAGTCATGCGTCGCTGACGAACAGCTCTTCCTTTTTAAACAACTTCCCCTACTCCCCACACTACTACTCGTTTGAATGAGCGTGTTTTTGCGACATGGCCGTAAAACATGTTGTGGTGTGTACTTAACAATTATCAAGCTCTTCCAGATCAAATACGACAGCAGTAGTAATTCCGCATCACTCTCTGGGCTTGAACATTGTATTTTGCACTTGACAATTCATATTATCCTTGAGACAGTTTCAAGAGAACATTTCCCATGACAGTCAATCATCATCATCAGCGTGGCAACAACAGTGCAAATTAGTGTGTTTTAAAATGACTTAATAATAATACCTGCCGGCCTGCTGGGTAATGATCATGTTCATTAAAGCTTAAACCTGAGAATATAAGCAGATCGTATGTAGTAGTAAGTAGGTATAAGGTTCCATGATGTGTTGTATGGATTGTTGATACATGACGAGATAAAATAGCGGTGGTGGTAGTGGTAATGAATCTGATAAGTTAACAAGCAATCCCAATGACAAAGACGTTTTCTACACTTTTGTGGTGGACATGACTTTACTTCAGCATGCCCCATAACACGGCAGGTTTAATAACTTCCCGTGAAGCCGCATAGCGTGATTTTATAATAAATCCATTATAATAATGAGAAAATATTTAATGAACGACAAATCCATCTCCACTAAAGTGCTTTGTTGTTATTACATTAACTTTTTAAACAACATTTCTATGTGTACACTTCTACCTATGCACAGCCTCTAGGCTGCTAGGCAGGCTTATCTTTACACACGGCATTGTTGACTTTTGGTATTGAAGCACTTATTGGTATACTAGTTGAGTTCTTGTTGACACTGGGGCTTCTGGGAATAGGTAGTAATAATGCAGATGTGTGGTGTGTGTATACTTGTGATATCTTCGCATGAATACCCATTCATCTTTGGAGTTTCAAAGAATTGAACGCACCTACCAGACCAGGCAGGTGGCTTACATGCATGCAAACTGGATACTATTCTGTTCTCTTTTGCACTATTCCAGCAAAACCTTTTGGCGCATTCTCAATTTTATTGGGTATTATGTATTCTAATGAAAATGGAATTGGTCTATTCTCCATGTTGGCAAATATTTGCCTCCCCAGCAATTTACTTCTTTTGGCGAGGCTACAAATGCTGCCTAAGCAGAAAGGATAAACATAATAAAATAAAATAGCATATGTGTGTGTGTGTGTACTCAGTTGGTCCTCTCATACTCACACCAACCAGTCACCAGCCTCCACGCACATCTAAAACGCAAACGGTTCCAACAATTACAATGACAAATGCAAATACGGCAGTTATCTCGTTATACTTTTAGTAGTTGCAGTAATCGCGTAGTCGTAGAGACTCAGTCAGACAGGTAATTTAGTATAAAAAAGTGTTATTGTTTTGTCTACCCTTTCCTTGAAAATGATTGTCGCTTTTCTTGTTAATGTAGTAGTTACTAGTTACAGGGCGACTGCTTTTCTGAATTGATATTAGAGAATCTCATAATTTTCGTCATCGTCATCATCATCATCAGTCACATATTGTTCCTATTTAAATAGAATAATGATATTACTATCGTCGTGAACATATCACAAGTTAAATTAGTTGTCCCTAATCAAGCGATTAAATAACCAGTTCAATCCACACACACACTGCGTCACAATTGTCAGGGTAACACACATTCGTTCCTATCACAACTGCGAGAGTGGCTACTATACAGAGGAAAGGGTTTCAACAAGAACAAGTTAAAAAATTCTCCGTAAAGCAAACTTGCCTCAGATAGGAACTACCTGTCAGGGACTACACGCCACTAGTGCTTGTTTTCCTTAGACGCAGCTACTAGCAGGGTACAGTGCAGTCGACGAGTGATAGTCAAAATTAGTTTATGATTTGTTCGATTCGTCAACTTCAATTTATCATTAGATAGTTCATAAAAAGCCAATAAATCATGTTAATAGAGCCATAAAATTTCTAATTCCGACTGTTTTATCTAGTAAAATTGAACCAGAAATATAACTACCTATGCATAACATTTAGCGGTGGTAAATCCAAAAAAAAACAATGTGTGCGTGCGTGTACAAAAATTAAAGCAATGGAAAAATTTGAACCCTTTAAAAAATTATTTGGACATGTCGGTGTAAATCAAATTTTAAGAGGTGTTACGAGCTGTGTTAGTGGCTTGTCAAAGTCAGTCAAACAGTTTACAATATAATAAGCGGAAAGAATAAAACCATAAGCAAGTGGCGTGACAAAGGTGGTGGTGAGGTGTTTGGGGTGATGATAGACAACCATGCAATCCGTACGTATGCACTTGGTCGCGGTCGTCATGACTTAGGAAAAAAGGAAGTTGGAAGTGTTTTTAAATTGCTGTTGTGCTGTTGATCAAGTGTAAGTGTATCTTTGCGACCGATACCACAACAACAGAAAAAAATGTTGCATGAGCATCATGCTTGCTACTAAAGGAAATGCTATCACGCCAATATCTTCTATGACTATTTTAATAGTGGTTGCACACGGTTATATACATTGTCATATTATCTTTTCTCGTAAAATCGTAAACTTATAACAACTTGTCGTTAAACACATTACGAAAGCACATATTAATAGTGGTTGCACACGGTTATATACATTGTCATATTATCTTTTCTCGTAAAATCGTAAACTTATAACAACTTATCGTTAAACACATTACGAAAGCACATAAATAGAAGACTTTGATAGGGAAAGGGGGAAAACACGGTGATTTACTAGTACAGTTTTGTCGATCGACGACACAGAGAAATTTATCTGCAAATTACCTACAAACAACACGACAACATGTAATGTTGAGGATTGTCATGCCGTGTTGGAAGGTACATAGGTATTTACCTAGTGGTAAGTGGTCAAATTACCGATTCTCGTGGCGGTAATGCTAGATTATTACACAATACTAAAAAAGGTACATACAGTCAATAGTGTAAACGCGACAGGGGAGGAATTGTGGAGAATAGAGACTTGTCTCGTCTCTCGAGTTACCGAGCTCTGCTCAAACACAGCCAATTCTCTAGTAAGGTGTACTTGTATTATTTTTTTTATTTGGATTTTATCAACTAGGTTGAGTTCAGTGGATAGTTATGCAAAAAAATGTGGCAATAAAACGGTTTTATTCAAATACACTATATTTACACGAAATGGTGGCAATGTATTGACCATATAATAGTCGTCAAGTCATCAGAGAATAGTTGTGCACAGTGCACGGTGCGGTATGAAATATGATCGACTATTTACCAGTAACGGGAGATGTACATTGAGTCAGTTTCACAAGCATCCTCGACTGATTCATTTATTACTGTGACAGCTGTTAGCGCAGTTAATCGTACCCGACGGGTGGCATCAGGGCAAGAGTTTGGTAAATAAATACACAATTTATATAATACCAAAATGAACCTAAACAATGAATTAGATAATCTAGTATAATATATTATTTTACTTTAATACAATATACACACGTATATATGTATACAAGTTTAATCGAGAAATAATCTAAATATCCTAAAGTCTAAAAATAAAAATATAATATCAAATTATATCGAATTAAATTTTGAATACTAAACATATATAAAAATAATCCTATAATACGACGCACATCTTTTGTATTGCTTACCATTTAATCTGCAAGGAGACCCTAACATACAAAGACCCGTTTAGACTTACATAGTTGTTAATTTTCAATTCTCTGGATGAAATACAGGTAACGAGAACGCGTATTTCATACATGGGTATACATTTCATATTCATTATTTTTTTTAGACTAAATCAAATTTCTTGGCATCATTAGGTAGCTTTATTTTAGATTATTTCTTTTTGTGAATGTTTTATTTGGATAATCCATACTCTAAACTTGTTCCCGGTGGCTTTATTATTATGCCATTATAACCCTTTTACATGCATAATAAAAAACCTCAGCTAATAAACATAACAATGGGAGTAATAGTAGCTGTGGTGCTAAACGGACCGTTTTTGTGCCTTATTTTTTCTACAAGTATCTTGTCATGTACCTTTAAGGTTGTGTGTGTAATTTAAAAAAAAAAACGTTAAGTTTGTGGGCTGGAGTGTAGAGGAAGCGGTTAATTTGTGCGCCACTGGTGGGATTATTGGAGAAGGAAGGAGTTGCAGTAAATTGTAGACAAAGAATGAACTCAATTTCGTACACTTAATTTAGTTTGTCAAGAGATGAAGTAACCGTTAATCGGCTTATCCATAATTACTACTACTACTAGTATTTCAGTTTTCGCTGTGGTAGGTAATTCTAAATTATAGCATAATGCCGTAAATAGTTTATGGTGATGATAACATCTTGTAAAAACTAGTTGACCGAACCCCAAAGTAATTTAATTTTAATTTCCCTCCTTGTGCGTGTGCTGTTATAGATGTGCTCAACATCTGTGTGTTACGATGTAGTCACTCCCTTTTAATTTCATGGTTTTCAATTTTAATTTTACTAAATATGTACTCTCATCTGCCCCCACAATGACACCATGATTATTACTGCCCATGTTCTATTTTAACTATCGTATTCATGATGAAAATTATAAATTTCTTTATTTATTCACTTTGGACATATTTTATAGGAAATGTATGCACTACAATACAATTTACATTACGAATGCAACCACCAAACTGCTGTGCGCTAGTTTGTTTTTTACCAAGTGCACTACTATAAACTACGAGAAGACTACATAGTAAAATGGACCACGCCACACGTTGCTATACATCTACTTATTTACCACTTATCATTACTCACTACGGCTTTGGTGTGGTCGGTCGTGTTGGTGTGGTGAGTTGCTCAAATCTCCCCAAATTTTACAAATTAGTGTATTCCTAATTGCAATATCAATGAATTATTCACTTCCTTTAATGCTTGATAAAGACTTGAAATTGGAGTAGTAGATCAACCACATAGCAGAGAACTTGTGAATAAGTGCAACAAAGAAGACGACAATTTTTGTTGTTCGCGTAGAGTCCTCTGCAATAAATATCTTATTGGCTACATGCTTCTTTTTCTCGTCACAGCCACGTCCTCTTCAGCTGCTAGCTCGTCACCAGAGCTGAATACTAATTAACTGTATCCGACATCCGATACAATATTTAGGAAATTGTTTTTTTT
>JAHZNB010000473.1:0-10540 GCA_027744295.1 Callyntrura guangdongensis | reverse complement strand
ATACCATTCAACACCTACGTCTACGTGACAACGTGACTCTTTTATTGTGTCAGGTTAGTGGTGAGTGCTACAGCAAAGAGCAGAAAACTTCACATTATTATCACCATTCATCACATTTAATTTACAACCTTTTTAAATTCATCTTTAATTCTATTGTGCTTTTCACATTATTTTGCAGAAGTTTCCCCGCATATGTCGTGACAAACACGATCAATAGAAGCGATTTATCTAGACTAAATAGATTAATGCTAACAATTTTAATTTTGCGGGGTTTAATTGTCCTCCAATATCTCATCTATGTATAGTCATTGAGTATCAATTTAAAAATAGGTTACTGGTTACCCTTCTCATACTTATGACCTAAGCAACGATGCTTTATATCTGATAACCGGATCAAGTGCTTTCTGCACATCTCTGATTAATTTTTGAATTGTGTGTATTCGCACTGCATGTAAATACCAGAAGGCATTGTTCCTGTTTTTTTTTGCAATTATTGGTTTTTAATGGCAAAGATAATTATTAGGACATCGACTTGTTTGTCATTGATGTTTGTTTTCATCTTGAGGGAACTACCAACAAGCTCATACATATTTATCCTGATGGCCTTATGACATGCGATCTTCATTGGGTTACCATCACCACCGATTTTTTTATTTAACTTATAATCACTGTTGTACTTAAGTCAAAATTTAACGGTATTCCATAAGCAAACAGGCCATAACTGCAAACATGTCCATGCTGATGGAATGCGACACACGACGACATGCTGCATCACCCGTTAAAAATTAGCGGGACATGCGCACCTTAATGGAAATGATAGTAAGGTAAGTGGACGAACCAAGCCAGCAAGTAGTGTATCTTAAATTCGCCAAATCATGTTTGGCTTCTTCATATAATTTACACCATACCACACACATACCATAATTATTGTCATAATCAAAGTTGCTATTATTTGTATTGTGGGGTATTAAATAAAACAGGAGTATTTTCCTGTACAGCAAATAACTTTATCGTGTAGCCCGTAATTGTAATTAAAGTAATCACAGATAGCGTGCAAACTTGAAAATTCAATAGCCGCCACACAGGTTCACCACCAGTCAAGAGGTTGGTGGTCTTTTCTGCTGCTGTTATTGAATCTTGAACCAATTTAAAATATTACCCTCTCATTTAATTCAATCAAAGGGAAACTAAAATTATTTTAATATTATGTTGCTACTTTAAAACACGCATAAAAAATACCACCACATACACAACATTGTGCAAAATAATAACAAACAATTTAAATAATCACTTAATTGTGTACATTAATGTTGTATTATTACTGCTGCAAAAACACGCCTGTGAATAACAACAAAAAGCATTGCAACGAACAAACAGAATGAAGATGTTGGCGAAAAAATAAGAATTCAGAATACATTCAGTACCATAAGAATGTTCAGTTTACCTTTCTGATTGATTACTAAAATTTTAAGTCAATATTTTTTCTATACGGACTACAACTTCAACATTATTTTACGTCCTCTTCCCATTATATCGTCATTGTCATTGATTGTTTGAGTAATCATTTTATTGTGCAAAATAATAACAAACAATTTAAATAATCACTTAATTGTGTACATTAATGTTGTATTATTACTGCTGCAAAAACACGCCTGTGAATAACAACAAAAAGCATTACAACGAACAAACAGAATGAAGATGTTGGCGAATAGTAAATAGGAATCAGAATACAATCAGAATTTCAATTTACCTTCCTGACGGATTACTAATATTTTAAGTCAATATTTTTTCTGTACGGACTACAACTTCAACATTATTTTACGTCCTCTTCCCATTATATCGTCATTGTCATTGATTGTTTGAGTAATCATTTTATTGCGAGTCTAAACGCAAATAATATTTACCAGATGCACTGAAATAAAAAACAACCACATAAAAATTATTACACGTGTATGATTGAAAGCAGAACATTAGAGTTAAAGAATTTAAAATTGTTAAAATTATTTTTACGTTCTAAAGCAACGATCCCCCAACAAAGTGCCATTCACCCCATTATTTTTGCACGACGACGAGCATTTCCCTTTATGAAATTGCTTCCAACTTTGGCACCGACAAGCAAGGTAATCTCGATTTTGTATGGAATCGGTGTAAAGTTTAACACACATTTTCCTTTCATCGGTACAAGCTGGCAAAGAATTTTTGGGAAAATTCTGTAATTATTGGAAAACTCCTGAAATTATTCTTGATTTGCTACCTGTATTGTTATTGCTTTGGTTGTTACATTGTGAAGATTGGATCTTTCCTCCGTTTGCTTCAAAATAAATATGAAATCGTTTTAATAATGTAACTAGTCATTTTTTCTATTCTCTAATGAGCGTGTATTAAATTTATGCTTATAAATTATAAATGAACAGGATATTACGATAAAAATCAGCATGTCCCAATATTTCCAGTTCTGGAAATTGTTGACGGGAGTTGATATTGCTTTTGTGACAATGAATTATCTAAAAAAAATAAAAAAAGCTAAATTTTCCCACCAAATAAGGTTAATTTAAAGTCAAACCGCACATCAACAAACTTGGCGTCACTACTGTCCAAAAACCCAGAGGCATCATCCTCAATTAATCTGCTTTTCTCTGCTTCCAATCCTGGACTATTTGGATCCACTCCCGTAATCCGACCTACGGTCACTGGCCCCAAGTGCTGCAATTGATATCCGGCCACCCCTGCCACGTGCGCCCCAGCCGAGATCCCAATCAAGTGAACGCTATCCCAGTCCGAGGAAGACTGGTTATGTCTTTGATGTTTTATTAAAAACTTACTTACGGCGAAACCAGCTTGGCGAATTGAGGCAGCCACGTCTGTCTCCTTATCCACTCCCGCTAGTGACGTCCAATCCACCGCAATTACGTTATAATGTTCTCGATGTTTTTTATATTCTGTCAATTATCCAACAACGTTAACGTTTACTCCAAATTCTTTCGTAAACTTTAATTTGCATTTTCAAGAAAAAATTTCAATTTCACACCTTCCCCCAAATCAAAAATTTGCTGGTCGTTCATCACCTCGTCTGCCACTCGCTTCTGAGAAGCCCCTGACACCAATCCGTGAATGTTAAGAATAAATTTCAATTTCACACCTTCCCCCAAATCAAAAATTTGCTGGTCGTTCATCACCTCGTCTGCCACTCGCTTCTGAGAAGCCCCTGACACCAATCCGTGAATGATCACTTTTAATTCCCCACCCTTCTTCCACACTTCCTTGGGAACTTGACCATTGCCCTTCAGCTCCACCCAACAATTTTCATTGTCATTATCAGCGAGGTTTTCCAAAAATGCGGAATTTAGCAAAAATCGCAACCTTAAGTGATGCTGAGCCATGGTCACGCAATATTTGTCCAAGAGAAGAAATTTTGTATTTATTGATGGCAAACGAACTAATTCTTTAGCTGTGTCATTTCCCCTGGATATTGGGGGTGTCCCCAAGACGGTTACAATAGTAGCGACCACCACAATACTCACGAGGTCGAGGATGTACAACATTTTATAAGGGAAAAATTTAAGATGGCAGAAAGACATAGTGTACAACGGTTAGTAGTAATGTTTGCCTTTATTTCACTCAAAGGAAGTCAACTCATCTTCTCAGTAAACTTGAGTCAATCATCAGTTCGTTTCTTGATTGGCATTTTATTGCCACATTAATTACATGAATTTGTAATAAACTTGTTACGTAACTTTTTATTAGCAAATCTATTAATTGGTTCAAATCATTTAATTTGTAATAGCTGTATAGTTTGTACTCACCAACCGAACCATTTAAGTTACTACAAATATTTACTAACGCCGCTAGCTTCCTTGTCAGAATCAATCTTCAAGAAGAATTTCCCGTTTGTCCTGAGAAATAGTGTAACCCCAAAAATCGCAATAGACTACATCTTAAGGTTAATTTAATCATTTTTTCGTAGAGAAACATACCCGGGGCTGCAAGGATCCCCCATCAGCGCTCCCGTCTTTTCTTTCTTACAATCACACTCGTGGTCTTCATAAGCCTCGTAACTCTTGCACGGACAGCCGTAGTATTTGACTCCTTCAACCGTATCCACAAAGTATCGCATACACTTTCTCACAGAACACGCTCTCTCTGGACAAAAAAAAGATTTTATTAAAAAGTGATGTTCAAGGGTGAGTTGGAAGGAAAGGAATTCTAAATTAAAATTAAAATACAGCAAAAGGGCGTACCTAAACGCACCTCGTTCACTTTCTTGCATCCGGGTTGACTGACGCCACCATTTGCTACAAAACCATTGTAGTAAAACAATTAATTTGTTAAAGAAAATTGTGAGCAAGCTCTACAACCAATTTTAACTTTCAAGTTAATTAATGTTTCATATTTATTACGATAAAAGTCAGCATGTCCAGCAATCACACTTGAGCCATATTGTCCTAAAAGTTGAGCGGCGTAAATATTGTTGCTACTTCCGCTGCAGTGAATCACCTGCGGTAATAAAAAATTAAGCTCAATATTAATTTTTTAGTACCGATAAAAATGTTAACATAGACAAGATGATGATTTTTACATCCACAAAATCCGCGTCGTCTCGGGTTAGCGAATTATTTTTGTTAATCCTTTCAGCAGCATCATCCTCATCGAATCCCGCTCCCGCCGGATCAATTCCCGAAATTCTTCCCACTTTCCGGCCAGAATTTACATTGTTCTCGCTGGCAAACACTTTGCCAGCTACTCCGGCAATATGCGCTCCCACGGAATACCCAATCAAATGAAATCTTTTAAAATCTTTTACTTCCGCCAAGGCCAAGGAAATCATAAACCTTCCAACAATGCCGCCCACGGTCTCCACATTTTCCACAACGAACTGATACCGACTAGGCGAAGAAATTGCCAAAGCGGTCCAGTCAACAAGAAGGACGTTAACAGACGCGTTTCTATTTCCATAAGCGTGGGCGACATCCGCCACTTGGACGCTTAAAACTTTGAAGGGATCCTTGTCCTTTGTATACCAGTCCATACTGGAGTAGCCGTGTATAATTATTTTGACTGGGGCTCCGTTTACCCACGATCGTGGCAGGTGAGCGACATTATTATTTAGCTCTTCCCAGTCCTGCTTGCTGTGGAACAGCAAGTTATTGAAACCATTAAATGGTTATACTTCCAACGCCGCAACAAAAATCTAATTTGGAATTTCTTCCACTGCCTTCGAGAAGCGTCCGTCCTCCCGGTGAACAACTCATAGCCCTTGTTAGTTATCTCAGAAGTAAACCTCGCAACACTGGCGTCTGACACTTCACTTTGGGTCGCCTGCGTGGAGAGCACAAACAACAGAAGAAGACGTGACTCTATCATTTTATTCCTTTGCTCATGACTTAAATCCCAGTAGCAGTAACGTAGCTTAAAATCACAACTAATTAAATTCCTAATTGGAAAATAGCATATATTAAGGTATGTAAGGTATTTATATTACATACTTCATACATATATTAAGTGTATTTTTTAGCTATCAGTACAATAAACCGAATAATAAATACTTTAGTTATCTCTTGGGGGCATTGTGATTGTCAGACGTAAAATGAAACCAGACATAATGCAAATAATGTTTATTTAAATGTACATCGTCAGCCTTTCGTGTACCGCACCGCAAGAGGAGGAAGTGGAATACATTATTAAACTTTTTATAGCACTTTTTTCTGCACCGAAATAATTCCCGACAACCTTATTGGCAACCAGAGGAGTTATGTGTACGCAATAATTTTAGCTTTTTTTAGTCCACAACGCCAAATTATGACATCTTTTCACTATGCAATGAACAGTGATAAACTACTGAAGATGATTTTTTTAAAAGCTTTAAATTAAAAGTTATTTATTTCACCACTGCACCAGATACTACTACGAGTAAACTGAAATGAGGAAATAATTGTCACAATCTCAATTGACAAATAAGCTTATCGTTATTGTAATGCTACCGTGAGATTATCAAAGGATTCCCTTGTTTTAGCTCCACGTGCTCTCTCTCTCTATATCCACTACGTAGTAGATATGTTCATATTTTTCACGGTTTCCGTAAACATTATTTAATTACACCTGTCAAAATATTCACTTGCCTAATAATCAGCCCGTATCTCTACAACGCATAACCTGCCTTTGTAGAGCTCCGTTTGCTCTCAATATGTCAAAAGTCTCATAAATTATAAACGTCTTTATTTGCATACAACAGCACGTCATTCTCTCTATTAATTCCTGCTACTAGCAATAATTATTCTGCTTAAATAAGTCATTTTATGGAGGAATCAATCATTGCGCGTGGGTTATTATCCTGTGTCATCAATTGTCTTTCCCAATCAGCAAAAGAGCTCCCATTTTGCACAATTCCTGTAATCATTTTCATCTGTAAATTTGGTAACACCGTTGACATAAATTTCCTTGCACACAAAAAGGCATGCAGTTTCTTTAAAGAAATTCAATTGAAAATAAAAACCCTATTAATTCAATAAATGTATTGCATGCAAAAATTACCTCATAAATTAATTGATCAGTAAAACAAACCACTAGGATGCAAAAACCAATGTAAACAAAGCGTTATTTTTGTTTACCTTTAACGACACTTACCAATTTGGTAGTCGCGTATGATAATTGCACGAATTGAGAAGTAGAATGTGTCCACATATTGCTTAAATTAATTGATCAACTATAACTGTCAACTGACACCTGCATTTTTTCTGTATGTAACCGTAACCAATGTGAGGCGACATGACGAGTAACGTCATAATTTACTGAAAGACACTTTGTTCCCCTTCAAATTCATTCAAAATCCCTTATCAGTCATCTTATCTTCATTGCCTTTCAAAAGTAACTTTAAAATCTGATCCAGAAAAACAGGTACCATAATTCCAAAATTAACCCAATTGCAACATAAACACCATTCCTGTTTATAACGGTAATTATCTGATAGTTTACTTATCTGCTGACAAAATTATTATCGAAAATCAAGATCAATGTCGTTTGTGTAAAATGATACGAGTGCAGTAAAAGTAGTTGAGAATAGCCGGACTGCATAATATACACAGGTGTAGTTTATCTGTCATTCGTTTCTTTCTCGATTTTAATTATTCCAAGAAACTTGATCTCCTCGTTAGCTAGCAGCAGCGGTACATCATGCTACATTGAATATCCTCTGTGGCAGTAGTAATTACAATAGCATTGATTACATTAATTTGATGATGACGACGATAGGCTACTACTCGTATATCAATACTTAAATGCATTTTGCTTGCAGCAGGTCAACTATCGTAATTAAGCCATTTTTTTCTNTTTGCTTGCAGCAGGTCAACTATCGTAATTAAGCCATTTTTTTCTAAAAATCCCAACGTGATCATCAGCAGGGAGCAATTATCGTCATCAGCAATTAGTATTGTGTGTACGCGTACCTGACTAAAATATTAAAAACGGAACAGATTGACCAGTACAAATGTAATGGACATCCTGTCTCTCTGACCGTCAAAAATGCCTGCAATTAGGAAGCTATTGTAACGCTAATTTTTGCACCTACCAAATTAGCCACGCTATCATCACTTATGTAAATTATTTGTGAAAATTACAAAAAAAAAATATTTTGCTACGCTGAAACTGTTGATTTGAAAACACCCATTTAAATCGACCGTTACAATAACGGCGGCGATGAAAGACACAAAATGTGCTTCTAAACGTCTCTCATGTGTTTCTATTTTGCTATTCCCTTTTTTGTGTCACCCTGTCAAAATTTTAACCTCGATGAGCAAATCAATCCGTAGTCAATGATATCCATTTCTCGCACCAGTAATATAAATCAATCTCTCAGCAACATTCAATCTCGCCGTTACACAATCACCTAAACTGTCAGAGACTCCATGACTTTTATGATTGCTGTGTTTCAAAAAGTCAACCCTTGATTCCCAATAAAATGACGATTTGACGACGATAGCTAAACAACAGTAATCAAATTATACCATCATACTGTTCAACTACCAGCAAAACAACATCGTTTAAAGAAGGGTGTTCACAATTTGCATGATTTCATGATTTGCTTCTTTATTTTTATGAGTCTAGCTGCCAACTTTGATCTAAATTCTACTCGATTTGTGTGATCATCTTTATTTGTCAATGTCAGTGTCAATTGCCTTGCTTCATTCATTAAACTGCGGTCTTCTTTCACGTCTTTGTTTGGCCATCAAGGGGGGACACTGTATCTATTGGTCATTGGTCAAGATGTGTGGCAGCAACAGCACAATGACAAGTTTTTAGGCATACTAACAAATAATATATAAAAAATGGTGACGAAACGACAAGGGACATTTATTTTACGTTCCTCATTTGCCTACTAATGGCCACCTACATGCATTCCATGCAATTTACCAATAACACCAAACGAGAGGTACAACACACGCGTACAAATTTAATTTCTTTTTCGTCTTGTTACTCACTCAGTTACTTTGAATTCATTACCATTTTTATTTCTTTAAATTATTAAAATATTGTAATGACAACTTGATATTGTCCCATTGTTCACTACCACACAACGACATTCTCTTTTTAGTGTGGGGTCTCTCTCTCTGGTCTCCCTCCTGCCGAGTGTTAAATGGAGTGTTTATACGCGGATTACACAATTCTTTATAGACAAAATATTACTTCAATATTTCATCTTCTCCCTTTCTATATTACGATTACAGGGGAAAATGTAACTTGATCAACTTGCAGACAGATTAGCATCAGCAGTTCTCCCCAATTTACCCCAATTATGGGCACACAAATTTATACAGTGAAATCCTGGTATAATATTATGTAAGTAGGTGTCCTCCTCCTGAATGTATCCACAATCGCCAAAATAATTTTTTGCGTAAGACACTCACCAAAAGAACTAAACTTTGTCACCCAATCAAGGACAGACATGAGAAGGGTGCTATTACAACAAACCGCAGAAGAATAAAAAACGTACAAAATGTTTAAAGAAAACCAAAGAAAATCGAATAAAAAATGCATTTATTTTTTTCGGCATTGACGTTCTTGAGAAGTGAGATGTGGTCGAATAAAACATACATTTTATGATGCTCTTTTAAATATTTTTTTAATCATTTTTTCTTTCTTCTCTCTGAGTCAGTCCCCACATTAACCTTGCCATTGAATCGGACTAAAAGTTCCTTGTATTTAACAAGTACGAAATTAGGCACATCTTCGCTCGTCGTTGATGATGATCATGATGACTACGGCGTGATTGCAATTGCGCACGCAATAAATAACCTCAAAATGCGTACAGTGGTGCAATAAAAATTTCTGCCTCAAATCCTGGTACAGTGATGTGTCGCCCCATTGGTCTGTATATATTTATAGGTATCCATTTTTTGTTGACTTTGACTTTGGCTTACTCACACGTCCAACTTCATCAAGAGACCAGATAGGTACAAAAATTTTGCCAGGTTGTAAAAATGAGTTTGATTGAGTCCTTACGCAATCACCAACCAGCAGCAGTCCACCTGAAAAGAGTTGACAGATTTGTGACTACCGTTTTTTTGTTACAGGAGCATCAAAATCAATCTAGGTATTTATATCACCAAGCAGCAGCAGTCCACCTGAAAAGAGTTGACAGATTTGTGACTACCGTTTTTTTGTTACAGGAGCATCAAAATCAATCTAGGTATTTAGCTTGTACTGGTCGTCGTCATCGTCGTTGTCGTGAACTTGATCATCATCGTCATCATGATAATCAAGACGGAGAGATGCTATCTTAAATTGTTCTACCCTGGCGTGACTCTGAAGGGCGATGCAGTTTGGAGCCCAAAAGTTAGTAAGGTTATTGTTAGGATCTCTATCCCTACTCTACTTCGTCATCATGATAATCAAGACGGAGAGATGCTATCTTAAATTGTTCTACCCTGGCGTGACTCTGAAGGGCGATGCAGTTTGGAGCCCAAAAGTTAGTAAGGTTATTGTTAGGATCTCAATCCCTACTCTACTACTCCTTACGACGCAGTTGCCAAAAAAACGGAAGCCAAAAAGCGGTCAACTTGTATGAAGCCTCTATTTTTTATATGAACGGGTAATTTGATTATGAAATGTTTACGAGCAGAGATCAGTTTCCTCTTCTTGTTAAACTGTTGTGAATAGGTCGTTTTTTAAGGCAGGGGTACAGTAGTATAACCAGTTTAGTTTAATTGTCGTTTAGATAGAACACAGGGTATCGTGTTGTAAGATAATATTACGGTTATGATCCTATTTTCTGTAAGATGAACAGGAAAAAAATATATGATAATATGGATTAGAAGGATGAACAGGATTAAATTAACATTTTGTTTGAGATAAATCAGCATATCACTGACATATACCACCACCACCTTATATAAATGCCGCTTTTGCTGTTGCATGTATTCTTGTAACTGACAATACGACACGATTGATAAGCCTTCAAAACAAAACTATTTGCTAGGCGGTACAAACTTTGTGCTGCTCTGCTACCAAAATTTACATTGTCGTGAGATGGAGTAATTCCAGGCACATA
>JAHZNB010000472.1:0-11350 GCA_027744295.1 Callyntrura guangdongensis | reverse complement strand
AATGCTTAAGTAGCTGTAATCAGCCGAGACAGAAGCCCAGTCTCACTACAGCCCCATTGTCTAACCAGCTATTAAAACTCTGCCTCTCTGAGCGGCTAGTAAAAACACCATAAGCGTACATTTATATTGTTTTGAGGAAACGATTGGTTGTTTTAATTTTTATTCTTTCGTTTAGCCGTGTTCAATAATATAAATGTGACCATATAACCCAAGTTGATTCAATGTTAGTGTCTTACCATTACCCACAATATTACTGTAAAACCGCCTTTTTCATTCAATTCGAACAAATTGAAATATTGCCATCCCGCCATGACCATCCACCAAGGAGAGCGGATCAGCTTAAGCATCGAGATTTTCAATCCTTCATGCGAATTTCCTTCTGCGTCTTTTCACAAAAGTATGAGAAACATTATTCCTGTCACTGCTTCAAAAACACAAAAATAAATAGTAAGTAAAAAATCAGGACTGTTTTAGTACTCTTCAATAAGTCATTATTTGTTTTGTGCAGTTATAGTTGTTCCTTGACTTGCAATCTATTGTTTTACAAGAATCCTCTTTTTTCAGGATTAGAGCAGAATCAAAATGCGCAATAATTTTGCCCTATTGAAGCTGTACACCACTTGGGTAATGGCTTGGTCGTATATTTTTGGTACTGAATTTGATTATGCATTTTTTATAAATATACCATGAAATAATCTCATTGTCAGATACGCTAATACCAGTTCCAATGATTTGTAGGCAGTTCAAACCTGGCCAATACGTGTGCACACACTATTTGTGGGAAAGGCGAAGTAACAAATTGTAGTGTTTCTAACAAAGAAACCACCAGTGATGTCCCCACTACTACTTGGCAGTTTCAAGAGGACACAACTGTTTCCTATTTTCCATTAGATACAACTGAAACTACAGCGGAGGGTGATAGAAAGTCAAGAAATGATGTGCAAGAGTTAAGTATCCATTATTCGGCTGTGCTAGTGCTACTTTATGTTATCATCGCTGTAATCTTGGGAGCTATTATCACATATCGGTTCACTCAAATAGTAGTCAAGTCGGGACGAGCATGCGTGCAACGATGGTATGTACTCAGAAACAGTTACATGATTTACATACACGCCATTCAAATTAATATTCGATCCTGGATACAGTCCCAAAAATAGGTTTACTGCCCATCACTATGGCCGTGATGATGATGACGTTTTTGACGATGTTTCAGAAAGTGGAGCATCGGCATTTGGTTGTAAAATTTATGGCGGTCTAAGTATTCGCTCTTTTGAGGTAATCAAGTGTACTTTGAAGAATTCACAAAGAGGCCGTACAACATGATTACTGGTGAAATAATTATTTTTCTAGCGTCGCTATTGTTTGGAAAGTATTTGCATCAACCAGAATATTGCCATATCTTGCGTGGAACTGGGAGTAGAGAATCATGATTCTACGGTGCATACGGAGGATTTTGGCGACCATTTTTTGTCTTCTGAAGACACTAAAAGGTTGATTCCATCAGTTGTAGAAAAAAATAAATTATTTTATAGTCAGTAATTTGCTAATAAGTTGTTAGATGGCAATGAAAACACACCTTCATCCTTTTCGTTGTCTAATTAAATGTTAGATTGAGTTGAGATTTGGTACGTTGAATATACATGTGTAATAAATAACGGAGACATACATATGAGCTTTTTGTCGCTTGCCCTGAATTACCTTATTGCTTTGTCATTAGTTTCACAATATATTTTTTTCTGGAAACATCTGCGCCAGTGTTGCTTGGACACCTGTGTTGATCCACCCCTTGATGGCTAGCGACCTTTTCGTTGACCACCAGTGATATGCCTATTCATGGGCCACTGCTCGATAGCCACCGCACTCTGAGACCACTGGACCATCGACCTCTTAATGGACGATCAGGTACCATATGTATTTATGTGACACCGGTGGTAACCAACGACCTGGGCCAAAGAGTCGCCCCTGGACATCATCAGAACAAACATCTACGTCAATACAAAACTTACAATATGGCTAATGCATTCACCGCAACTAAACTGTCTCGAATCTTTACTGGCGATGAGTGATTTTTTGCTCTATTTTTCCTGTTTTGGGGGTTATTTGAATTTGACCTTGAAAGCGTCTCCGTAATACACAGCGCTTACAAATTTTATTACCCATAATTAAGTTTGTAGTTACCAGTTTACATGTAAGTAAGATATTTCACGGTCGTTCTTTTTTATCTATATGATGAGAACTTTTTCAGTCGAACTATTATTATAAAGAGACCACATGTGCATCCGTCCTGTAAAAATCTTCTTACCTTCCGCACCTTCAGCACCCTGTTATTTGGTCACGAATGTCAAGTTGTCAATGTCAAATGCATCGTCCGTTAATATTGTACAACTTTCTTTAGTTGCCCATTTGTTCATAATTTCCCAGAATACCACCAACTCCTACAACATAATATCAGTAAATGTTTCCTGACAATCAAAAATGTGCATGCATGTATAACATCAGGGTCTATTATTATAAAGAGACCACATGTGCATCCGTCCTGTAAAAATCTTCTTACCTTCCGCACCTTCAGCACCCTGTTATTTGGTCACAAATGTCAAATTGTCAATGTCAAATGCATCATCCGTTAATATTGTACAATTTTCTTTAGTTGCCCATTTGTTCATAATTTCCCACAATACCACCAACTCCTACAACATAATATCAGTAAATGTTTCCTGACAATCAAAAATGTGCATGCATGTATAACATCAGGGGAGATGTTTTGGTGGTTCTAGGTTGGAATAGTAAATGACAAACTCCTGAACTCCTCTGCATGGTTGACTACCGGTGTATTAAATCTTGTAATGGTGGCAACTGCAAGAAACGTTGATGCAAACGTTTCAAACTAAAAAGCTGTTGCAAAAATTTGACAAAATCAAATGCAAGTCGAAAAGTTCAGAGTTTGTCAACTTTGATGTGTGTGATAAATATTATTTATTAACTATTACAGAAATCAAAACTTTAGTATCTGTTTGTATTGTTTTTAATTCACTTTTCGTTTTGGTACTTTACTAATTTGCAGTTCATACTCTAGACTTTAAATTTGTGTGTTGCTTCTTTACCGACTTAACACACTTACACAATACAGCTAGCTAGCTTACTGAATACAAGCTAAAAAAAAAGCTAATTTACAATATGACATTTGAAATATTTTTCTCAAAACGTTGACACGAATAGCCAATACTAAGAAAAGTTGGTGTGATTCACAAAGTCCCTCCATACTCCTTCCGTCTCTGATTCCGCTTTATTCTTTTATCCAAGTACGCCATCCACTCAGCTTTATTTTGCCCAAAAACTATCACCGACTTTCGTGTCGCTGGTGAAAACAGAGGACGAACTAAAGTCAGAACGATTTCGTAAACCATCGGTGCTATAGGCCAAAGAAAATTTAAATTATAAATAAAAACCGTTGGAATCTTTTTAAATTTAAGCGATATGTCAGTATCTCACTCACTATTGATATGAATCGTTTCATCCACCAATCCGGGGTAGTGCTCTTCGTACGTACGAACATAATACGTGTAGGCCGGTAAACAAATGGGAGACGCATGTTCCACTGAATTAAATCCCTCCAAATTGAACAGAATTTTAAACTGGGTCACATTATTACCTGCCACCTGTGCTTGCCTTACCAACTGCGACCCTTCCTCCAACAACTTTGCCATGTATCTCTGGAGTCGTGGCATTTTCCCTGCGAGAGCCATCCGTCGAATATTCCACGCTCCAAGATTAGCTGTTCCCAACGGTCGACCGTCATTATCATGCATGTCACATGTGTAGGGATAATCCGCTTCCATGTCAGACCAATCTTCGTCATTTATGGTATCCATTTTTTGGTCTCGACGCCACCGTAAATTATTTTTTAACATAACTGTCGCTGCGTCCACGTTCAACTTCCGGGCTCGAAGCCATCGAATCAGATAAATGTCTTGTCTCATGTACTCCTCTGGCAAAATAGGGATCACCTTCTTTCGAAACTGCTGGAGAGCTTGGGCTTCTTCGAATGACAGGGTAATATCTTCCGACATGCTTACAGCGTTGCTCCTGTTGTGTCCCAGTTCCAGAAGAAGAAGAAGGCATCCTGAGAATAACAACGTGTGTGTTTTTGATTTTATCCACATTTCCTTCAAAATATTTTATCACTGATTTTATTTCTTCCAAGCTCTAGTCGAGAAGAGGACAGACTATTTTATAGTTTAGAACCCCACTAGTTACCAGTCAAAATTGAAATGAACTATTGTCCTCTCAAACCTGGTTGTTAAGTTCCATTTCACTGGGTATTCACGATTCAATGAACCTCGGCTCTGAACTCATCATTATATACACTCTTTCATATTCACGGAATTTATTTTATCCACATTTCCTTCAAAATATTTTATCACTGATTTTATTTCTTCCAAGCTCTAGTCGAGAAGAGGACAGACTATTTTATAGTTTAGAACCTTACTAGTCACCAGTCAAAATTGGAATGAACTATTGTTCTCTCAAACCTGGTTGCTAAGTTGCATTTCACTGGGTATTCACGATTCAATGAACCTCGGCTCTGAACTCATCATTATATACACTCTTTCATATTCACGGAATTGCGCTGTCCAACCGTTAGTATTTTCACGTTTGAATGCATTATTAATTACCGTTTGTCTCAAAATTGACGGATTATAATACTTAAAATTAAACAGTTTTCTCATCATTATATCTTTACGGGACATGTAGAACGACAACGACATGGATTTCAATAGCCTTGCAAACAGTATGGTATACCTACTGATAGAAGTCAGCTTTTCGTGGTAAAATCACCGTGCGAATTTTTGAATACCTACACGACGACACTACGAGCATTTTTTGCGGAAAAAATAAATTGTTTTTGTTTTGCTATGTATTTAAGAGCAGTTTGCGTAGATGTGTGTAATGCAAAAAGAGACCGCATGTAATTGTTCGACACAACTTGAACATTTAACAAGGGCTTTGTTGGGTTGATGATCACAAGGTGTTGTAGACAGATCAATGAACTAAATGGCACGAAAAATACAAGAAAAAATAACATTTTCGATCATTATTGTTCATTATGGCATTTCAAACGCCAAACGTATGTAGCAATGACAATTAACAATGATTCTCTAAATGAAATATTAAAATGCTCTATATTTTTATTGACATTCCGTTTTCCTGTAAATCAGTACTAGTGATTGGCAATTCTAAATACAGGTAGATTTTAATTTTCCTGTACTTGCTTGGTGGGTCTGACAGTTCATTATTACCAATATTACGCAGTGGAAATATTTTCTGCTAGAATTGACATTAGAATGTTTGTCTTCAGCCAATATGGTTGTAAATTTGGCAGCCAGGTGACCTTTGTAGAGTGGCATCTTTTGGATATAATTTGAGCAAATTTGGTTACCCCGAATTGGGTTATTTAGGGAGATAAAAAATTACACTTCAGTCAAATTTCTCAAATTTGACGTACGTATAACTGAAGGTAGCGGTATTAATGTGATAAAATTTGGGCAAATTTACTGCCAATAATAAGGATTTTTTATCACGAAGCGGATTTTATTTATACTTATTTATCATCGTACATATTCATCGCATCTTCAAATGCAAATACTAAATCCGGTGTGCCGTAAATTTTTGTCTCGTAACAAAGTTCTATTCAGCAACCCATACGTTTTGGTTGTATTTTACTTTTGCATTGATACCATACTTTGCATGATGCACCAAAGCTATTTGAGACAAAAGAGTGAATAAACTTGCTTTTGGTGTTCACCCATTTCTTACATAACTACAATATCGAATTATCTAATGACTTGTGAGGTTATAACTAACGATCTTTAATAAATACCCTGAAATCAATTTTAACATGTTCTCCGGAAATCCCACTACCTTAAGCTACCTGTGGATCAAATTTGAGCCAAATCGACTGAAGTGAAGTGTCTGGGCTGGAGAGTATATACGGACAGACAGACAGACAAAAACGCAAAAGTCAATACTAGTATACAAATCTTTTAGGTGCTTAATATATCAACTTGTTTGCTACTTCTATATTTTTCTAGAATCTTTTTATGATAAATCAGTTTCTCGAAAACCATGGTTAAACACATGTATGCGTTGAAAACTTCAGAAATCGTTCATTCTAAGCAAAGCAAATGTCGTTGATAATTTTTCATACTTTTGCTTGTAATTTTATGCTCAAGCATATCCGTTTTTTGGCCAGTTGCCATAAGTTGCTATTAGTTGGCTAAAAACCTAACTACTCTGTTTTGTCGTTATTTTAGTTACTTGGACGTGGTAAATTTATCTCACTCTCGTCATGTTAAAACTCATAAATCGTCCCCAAAATTGTCATCACTAATGTCTACATGAAGAAATATCTAAGTAATACATCGGCCTTCGACTGCTTCATGAGACGAAAGATGAAACCAAATATTTTTGCTCTGATATTCATACATCAAATAAGTTTATTTACCCCTCAATAAGGAGAAAATGAAACTCGATGCAAGGAATTGTTTAATATCAATCCCAAAAATTTGGCTTAGACAAAAAGGGTTGTTCAACTTTTACTTTTTACTTATTCTCCAGACTATTTTTCACCGTATCTCTTATCAAACATAGCTTTCATTTCTATGTTTTCAGGAGATATAAACGAGATGCGTGTTGATCTCTGGAATCGATTGGGTCCACTTCGAAGGCGAAGAAGGACCAGAGATGTGGATTCCTTCTAAATTTTTCTGGCAATTGGTTTTATGGAAGCATGCATGATGGGAAAACTATTTGTGGTCATATCGATATTTGCGATGATAATCTAGTGTGTGATTTACAGAGTCTGTATGAGTTTTGGAACCACGAGTGAAATTTTTCCTACATAGTTAATTATTGGTGAACTGATTAATCAAAAATATTAATCTTGTTGTTCAATTTATGTAGCGTCTAAGGCGGAGACAGTAAGGCGGGTTAACTACAAACAGCATTATCATTTTTAAATCGCTATTTTAGAATTTTTTTTTCAAAAATAAACTTGGTTTCCAAAAAACAAAATTGAAACATGTAACTGTTCTAGTTCAGCTTACTAAAATAAGAAATGCCGTCTTGAATTATAAATTACAGACAACCTTTAATATCGCGCTAGTAAAATAGAATTTTAAAAATACCAGTAGCTCTATGTGGCTACATCCCTGTTTAACACGACGTTGACTAAAACTACAACTTGAACCAATCTTGTTTCCTTCCTGTATCGGAGTATTTGTCATCAGCGAGTAAAGCGTGCTTTTTAGATACAATTCTACTTGCGTAGATATACCGTACTAGCGGAAGTAAAACAGCGAAATTATTCATCCAATGTCACCTAAGTTTGCAATTCATTATGCCAATGCTGCGTGAAATTTGATTGGCGCATACAATTTCGTTGACATATTTTGGGGTCGCTGATTGATTGTACATGCCTACTATTTCAAAACTTCTACGCTTACCATAATGATTAATTTCACGTTTTTGTGACTACTTTAATTAAATTAAAAATTAAAAATAAACTGACAATAGAAGCAAATGGAAATAGATTTTATGCCGTTTGTGTCTTATGCCTGATAATAAGAGGTGTGCCTTAATTCTATTGCAATTACAAGTTAACGTTAAGTTGGAAAGAGACGGAAATTTTGTACAATGTGAATATCGTTACTTAACTATTTGTACATACATTTGTAACTTATTTGAATTTTTTTTATATGGGCATTTAAATCTTCGATACGTCTTAGATATGTTATCCGTGAAAGTATTGGTTAAATAATGGTTTTTTATCATTTTCATATGGCTTAAGATACATGAATCATATAAGAATTTTTCAATTTGTTTTTCTTTTATACTTGTACATATAGCAATGTCAATGTGTTTTTCATATTTTACTTTTGTGCTGCTTTACGTTCACGTTCGTAAGATACATGAATCATATAAGAATTTTTCAATTTGTTTTTCTTTTATACTTGTACATATAGCAATGTCAATGTGTTTTTCATATTTTACTTTTGTGCTGCTTTACGTTCACGTCTGTTGTTTTTCTCTTACCAAACGTTTTGTGGCATTTAAACCCCTTAATTCAATTTACATTTTCTATTTTTTGTTTTCTCGTTGTCTATTTATAATCGCATATGTGGTTAATATAATAACAAATGCAGCAGAAGTATGAATATTAGGTTATCAAAAATTTTGGATTACCAGTTGTTTTCAAAGTTGAAATTTTAAATGCTTTGCATTAAAGTTCTAAGTTCTAATATTTCACTTTGTATTGGGCTACCGACGTATGTTTAACCAAGTTAGCAACAAAAGTTTAACCAAGTTGGCATTTCGTGCCAAACATCCGGACAGCAACCACACTAACCATTCTGTTCAATTACACTATTAAATCATAATGTTGTCACCTGTACAAAAGTTGGCTTTGTGTTTACTTGACGCTGGATTTTCTTACATGCCTAAACAACCCATCCGTTGGACCTCGGACTACTGCAGACTATATTATCATTATAATAAAACCTCTAACATAGTCATTCTTACCAGCTTATTTTTAGGGGCACTAGTTTGTTTAGGTTGTGTATACGATCTTTTTATTCACTTTGCCATTGGTCGGGGTGAGGAATACAACCATGGAATTGTAATTTTACATCTGCTGTGCGTGGGGCTAATGGTGGCCACAACAGTAACACCTGTACTAATATATCAAGAAAAGGATTTAATCAGCGGATTTAATGCCCTTTTGACATTTCACGAGAGTGTTGTGAGGCGATTAGAAAATGGTTCGGTTTATGCTACAAAATCTGATATAGTCATTTTAGGAATTGCTTTGGTAGCACCAGTGGCTCCATTTGTCATACTCTTTGCTTCTTTGTACTTCTGTTTTGATCCGTACTACTTTGTAATTAGCGACTTTGTAAATTATCAAAATCTTGGTACAAGTGGCTTCATTGTATGCTTTAGCATTCGAGTTGTGACTACTACTGCTGGATTTGAATGCGCTCGGTGCGTGGGAGTTATCACGACTGGTATTTTGTTAGTGATTGACCTTTTAAATAAAAGCCTAAATATTTTTGTGAGAAATGAAAGGAATTTGGAAAATTCCGCGTTAGAGTTAATTGGCTATTATCGCCAACTGTGCCTAGTATTTTTATACATTCGCAGTATTGTCGAAGTTGTTGTATCTGCAGCTCTGAGCACTGCATTTTGGAGCATGGTGTTAGCTGCTAGTATACTTATTAGAGGTAGACACCTTGTGGATATTTATATGTACTTGTTCATTTTATTCGGATTTATGGTAGCCGTTATTTGCAGTCTGGTCGCGTTAACATTAATTCCTAAATGTACAGAGTATTGCAGCGTTTGCATCACTAAATTAATGCAAGTTGCAAAAGAAAGCAGAGTCACAAAGGAAAAAACAAAGTTTAGGTGGGTAGTAGCTGAACGTGAGATAGTGGCATTGTCAAAAATTAAAATTGGATATCGACCATTTTTTGATATTGACAAACAGTTTGCAATTGATTTTGCCAAAAACTTAACCTGTCGAATTTGCGATGTTGTTCTTGTTCTTAGATAGACAGCAAAATCTGTGTTTATACTTTGCTAGATTATGACATGTGTAAAGTACGAACTGATAGTCAGAAAATGTCATTTAATGAGCTTAAATTGTGGTACAAGCTTACTTCACGCTCTTTAATACACAACATTAGTCTTGGTTTGACAGTTGAGGAGATAACATCTCAAACAGCTTGCTGTAAACATTCCCAGCAGTTACGCAGTCTCAGATTTGATTGATACAGCGTGCGCATCCGGCCTTTCGTTTAAATGTGCTAAGTTTGCAAATAGTTTAAATCCACCATAAGTACTACATCACGATCTCTACTTAGCAAATGAAAATTTAGCAAAAAGTACAAATATTGTGCTCTGTTCTAAACGTTGACTGTGACTCTGTTTAAACGAAATCTTAAAGTTATAGCCAGATGCTACCATTCCAATCAGGTTTGGTAAATCAAAGAGGAGAAACGCCCGCAAGTCCTCGCACACCCGCCAATAAGCGTAATAGAGGAACAAGTGCGTCACCTCTTTCTCCGGGAAAAAATAAAGCTGCACGATTGACTGAAAATCTAGCAAACGACATAAGTGATACGGACAGTGGCGACTCGTTTGAAAGTTTCGACACTGCTGACAAAACAGTCGTTGAAGTTAGCGAGATAAGCAAGCAAGCAAGCGATAAACCAAGCAACATGAGCAAAATTAGCGACGATGACCTACTTAAAATAAAGGAGCTACTCGGTGCCCTCCTAGACGAAAAACTGGACCCGGTGGCTAAGGACCTTAAGGGTAGAGTGCAAAAAACGGAAATGGCGGTGGAGAAAATGAAACGTGAAAAAAATATCGTAATCCACGGTTTGCCTGAAGCTGAGAAGGAAGGGACCCTTGACACAATCAAAGTGGTCACTGACGTATTCCAAAAGATGGGCATCAGCGGCGTCCTAATCGACGACACATTCAGAATTGGCAAAAAGAAAGCAACCGGGAGACCAATCCTTGTTAAGCTCTGCCGTAAATATGAAAAACAACTTATCTTCAAGGAGAAAAAGAAGCTGAAAGGACAGAAAATTTTCATAAACGACGACCTGAGCCCAGAGCAGCAGGGAATCGAAAAAAAGCTCGTCCAGGAGTTTGTGGAGCGGAAAAAAACAACTACAGGGATATCAAAGTCCATTCGCAACGGAGTGCTATCAATCTGGAAAGACGGGAGAGTCCAAGAAAAACTGGTAGTGGATGTGAAAACGGGAAGAATCGTCAACTTATGAAAAACACGGCCCATGGAACACACAGACAATAGGTTAAGTAATAGCTTAAGTTTACTATTCTGGAATATAGAAGGTTACAATAGAATAAATAATTTTACTGCGCTTGATAAAAAACATATGCTAGAGAACCAAATAATTTGCCTATATGAGTCATGGCACACAAAACCAATAGACACCAGTTTGTTTAATAGGTATACAGTTGTCGAATCTTACGCAACCAAAATACACGCCAAAGGAAGAGCAAAAGGGGGTATTTTAGTGATGTTTCGGAATGACATATTTAAGAGTTATGAATTAATCGAGGCACATAAAAACTACGTAATAGTAAGACTTAAGATTGGTGATGAGCACCTAATTGTATGTTGCACTTATATTCAGCCAGACAGTGAACATGATATTGTTGTTGAAGATATAAACGAGTGCATAGAAAGAATTTCCTCAAAATATTTTTCTGACATGTTAATTTTATGTGGTGATCTAAACGGGCGGATAGCATCCGA
>JAHZNB010000471.1:0-12195 GCA_027744295.1 Callyntrura guangdongensis | reverse complement strand
TATTTATAAATTGCTTTGCGATAAATTAGCTTGTGCTTCACCTTGATCTATTCAGGTTTACAGACTTGGATGCCATTGTAGATCGTGTAATGCACGGAGTACAAACGAATTGCGTTTTGCATTGCACAATATTATTTTACTCAGAGACTCGCCTCAGCGTGCCAGCGAATCTTGGTGTTAGGGGATGTATTTTATTAGTGTGACTACACACTACTTGACATGCAAGTGGAATTAGGTATATCTTAATTCTTATTTACTCGATGATATGATTGATTCTTTCGAAATGGGGATGATGATAAAGCAATTGAGGGTTTGATCAAATAGGAAAATACTTCAGGATAGTACTATTCGAAATTTATTTATTTAGGTAAAAATCTGAAGCACGAACGAAGCACAGATACCACGTAGGTAAATTGTGAACATTGGTTTACCAATGGTAAATTACCATGTGACATCTTACCGCCTAATGACTTGACAGGTGGAGGCTTGATTTTATTAAGCGGAGTTCTTCATCAAGTTGTATAACAAATGAAGTAACTTCAGCCACAACTCAACTTTTTTTATAATTATATCTATTGTACGGATGTATGTAACTGGGGTTCGTTTCACCATTTTCGTATCCTCGTTTCGCGTTCTTCGTTTAAAAAATCCCATGTATTTTTCCCATTTAACAGTTTTAAGATCTCTTAGTAACAAGCTTAAATAGCAAAATTCATGGAGAATTTAATGAGGAAACGTGAACGAAGAAATGAAGATTGGTGGTAATATCGACCCCGGGTTCTAATACTCTTTCGATAAAGTGCCTGTAATTTACGCCGTACATTTCTCAATGCGACCACCAGCGAAGGGTTGAACGATTGTCATGATAGGACAGAAATATTATGATTTTTACATTTCCCTTTATTTACATAGTTTGTATTCCTTTCCTGTGCTTACTGTCCAGTTCATCATTATTTTTCAACCAGAAGTATTCCATCAATCAATATAAATATATTATTCTCCCATACACTACTTTATGAAACTTGTTCAATTTTTATAAAACAGTTTTATTAAAACACATAAATCTCAAATAAAAATAAACAAAAAATAAATACCAAGCTCAGGGTACATTCTAACGATTCTAACACGTTTAAAGACTACCTCGTTATGTTTTAAGCTTTAAATAAAGTAAATTTCGATTATATTGTTCCGAAGACTTTGGAGTGCTAATTCAGTATACTTTTAGTTGGTTGAGCTCATCGAATCCTGCCGAATGACCAGCATTTCGAACAATGAAAGTTTTTCCATCACAGTGCATTCGCCTTTCACCTAATCATTTTGTAATAAATCAATCATAATAATATCAAATATATTCAATGTTGCAGTAAAATGCTTTTTTAAACAAGCAGCAACCAGCCCATACTTCACTTACCTCTTTTCACAAATAAATGGGGTGCACCCGAATTATTCGGGGTTGGAACTCCAATACTGGCAGTGGCATGCACGAAAGGAGTCGTGAGACTAGCCGTTCCGTTCGTCGGGGAGGTTCTCAATTGATATTTACTTGTACCTCTGCCAACTCTGTAAAACATATATCTACTATTTTTATATATCCCCATTTTTCACTCATGATATCCAGAGAATGTGTATTCTTTCTCAAGGATCTTCTATGTAAAATTTAAGTTTCGTCGGCGTATTTTTAAACATAATTAATTAATCTTTACGTGCCTAACGAGCCCATCTGCTGTCTGTGAAATTCGAATACCGTTGATTATCCAATTTTCTACACCTTCTTCGGTTAGCCAGTATTGAGTACCTCGTAAGATTTGAATACACTCATCAACTGCGTTTGGACCAAAGAACGAATCCGAGAGACTATCCACATAAGAATTAATTTTGTGAGCAAAACGAACTTTAAAATACCATAATGGAGCCTTTTGAAGCATAACTGGTAACTAAACCAGGCTACCACATACAACAACTTTTATAAATATTGAGCACTTGCTTCGTGTTTCCGATGGGATCCGGTGTTGTAATTTCCACGCGACTTCCGTACTGGTAAACTGATCCGCTGGGATGAATCAAAGAAGCTAACGCCCCATTCGATCCCAAAGCTAGAATTATGTTGCTCTGCACATGTATGGAACAACAACGAAAGTGAATTACCCATTATTAATTTTATACGCAAATATTACACCAAAGTTGTCAGCAAGGGTTATCCTTTCATACAAGCATTGGATTGAATTTTAAAGTATCTACATGATCTTAACCACAAAGAAATAATGTATAGTAGTAATTAGTATGATTTCACCACTAAAGCATGAGCTTCAAAACCAATCGATTACTTTTCTCGAACAGTTACGGGATTAAGCATACACTGATTTAATTATATTGCATTATTATTATATTGCCTGAATTACACCTGTACACTACACTTGACAGTAAAAAATATTGCAGTTGATGATCTGCATAAAACAGTACCTGGTAGTTCAAAAGACGTATAGCTTTGTCCACTGTGAGGTCCACGCGCACACCGTTGTGTAAGTGAACACTAATAATTCCATGACTGGTCACTAAAGCTCCCATAGCACTTTCCTCCACACATTCTCCTCGCCACGCCATGATGAACAAAGTGAGGTTGGAGAAAGTACAATACTTCTTGAATAATAATGATGATAAAATATAACCAGACGCAATAAAATTAGATCCTAAGTGCCTTATTAAAACTTAAAAGTCCATACTAACGAACAAAGAAACCAGAAAAAAAACAAATGAAAAGTGAAAAGTAACCGACTTCCATAAACGTAATTTTTAAAGCAACAAAGAAATGGATTATTTTTTTTTCATTGTCCAGCCAGGCAACAAAAGAAACAAATTATATGGCAATCATCATCCAATCATCTCCAATCATCATGACAATAATCTGTCAGAAACTTTTCTCTCTCTTCTCAGGCCGTTTTCATGAACATTTCATATTTCCCTCATTTCTTGAACCCCGTTGTTTTCAAATTTCAAAAACTCGCTCATTTGCAAGTAGTTACCATTACCAAACACCATACAGTTGACCCAGACACAATAAGTATAGTACAGTAACAGTCAATAGTAGTATTTTACCTACAAGCTACTTTCGTACATTTTTTATTGTTTATTGAGAACATGTTCAATTAATTACATATAAATATTCTTGTCCAATCAAATTCAATCGTTAATCTCAAGTTATATAGTGAAATGTTAAACATTGATGACATTAATTAATCATGTTCCTCCTCCAAGATTCTCATGTTTGAATGAATAAATAACAATTATTCTTTTTATAAAAAAAAAAAAAAAAAAAAAAATTAATTACATATACATATATTCTTGTCCAATCAAATTCAATCGTTAATCTCAAGTTATATAGTGAAATGTTAAACACAGTAATTTTCATCGTTTACATCAACGAGCATAAAGGTATCTCCCTACCTTTCGTAGGTTTACATTTTTCATTTTCAGAAAATACGTGCTCGTTCGTGATCTGTGTAAATCATTGAGGTGCAACGAAAATGACAGAAAATCACAAACTAGAGAGAAGATACTTCGATTCACATGGAAGAGGAGTGGAAACTGACAATGAGTGGAAACGAATCCACTTCCATTTCCATAATGCCTCAATTCGTCAGTCATACAACGGAAAACGACAGACGGCGACAAGCGATGGCGATAGTAGTAGCACTGACATTAGTTATACATAATCGTATTATAGCAGCTCAGCTAGCAGCATTGCTGGTAAATACGCAAATGCAAATTAGTAAATAAGTACGGGAGGGGACTCATGGACGTGTATTAACATCAACCCACGAATAAATCCCACCCCTGCTAGCAGGCTGCCTTGTTTGCTGGCTGATCCTTTAATTTATAATGCATGGATACATATTTTGTTGTTTACATGATGTCGTAATTTCTACCACAAAAAGATCTTTTACGACAACGTTCCAGTTTCGGTCATACAGTTTGGTTTTTGTTCGGTTCGCCACGCCATGCAGGGCTTGAAGAATTGTGAATTTTCGTGCTACCAACATCTTTGATGGCAGACGTCGTGCAACCTGGAAAACGTAGACTTGGTAATTTTGGACTAGTTATATACTATAACTGGACAGTATTTTGAACACATTATTTTTTTTTCTCTGGAAAAGGAGCAATTATTTGTTTCCTGTTAATGTGATTTGAAACTGGACATTATTCAAACAGAGCAGATCATAAGTAAATATTTTAAAAAAATAATTGTTGTGTCATCGAACCAGTACGTAACGAGAAAGATCGAAGCAGGTTTGTGAATTTTCGTGCTACCAACATCTTTGATGGCAGACGTCGTGCAACCTGGAAAACGTAGACTTGGTAATTTTGGACTTGTTATATACTATAACTGGACAGTATTTTGAACTCATATTTTTTTCTCTGGAAAAGGAGCAATTATTTGTTTCCTGTTAATGTGATTTGAAACAGTGGACATTATTCAAGCAGAGCAGATCATAAGTAAATATTTTTAAAAAATAATTGTTGTGTCATCGAACCAGTACGTAACGAGAAAGATCGAAACAGGACACCATTAGCGAAATGAGTGATCGTGATTTCAATGACGAAGATTGGTCGGCAGTTCCTTCAACAAGTGCTGCAGCTCGTGATGGGGTGACGACAAATATTAATTATTAATTAAGTTAACAATAGTGTGTAATTAGATTAAGCTAATCGGAATTGTCTTTATGAATAGTTACATAATGGCCTTATAAGTTTTATGACATTTTAATGGACGTGTGGTATATCTATTGCTATTGCTAATTGTAACTTTACGTCATGACAATTTTTTCCAAAACAAAGACAGTCGCAAAGTTTGGGAAAATGATTAATGACGGCTAACTTAATGTCATACCCAAATTAGCCTTATTTAATGGAAGAAAATTTTTTATTTGATAATTATTTTTTATTATTTTACAGCCACTTCGAGTTGTCTCGCCCGATTTGTTGTTTTGTGACGAACTACAACCCCTGCTTATTGAAGATGATTATGATATTCCGTGCCACGAAGGTCCTACTTCCCTTGCTGGTAGTGTTACTATTAAATTAATCCACCCACACATATTATTTTGATATCATTGTAATTTGATTTATTCTTTAAAAACAATCGGTACTTAGCTAAATTACTAACATTTTCTATATCAAATTCATAGTCATTAACTTAATGCAACACTTGAAGGAAGACTTGGAACTGCCGACCTGTCATTGAATCCACTGGAATCGATACGGATTTTCTTGATTTTTGTGATGATGAAGAATTTTCAGGAATGATTAACGAATTTGACGATACATTTTCTAGACAGCTAGCTAGTGAGTTGGATTTTCCACAATTACTAGCTCAAAACAAAGAGACAGAGATAAGCGTCCAAAAATCTGCAAACGAAGGCGGGGTACGGATGGGGAAGGCAAAGCTCTGCGCTGATAGAAATGTCATTCCTGTCAGAAAGATGTCAGAGGTCAGGGTTCAATCGAACCCAGTTGAACATCAGCGTGTTGTTAGGAAAGTTGGCAGGAGCCACGAAGAGTTCCTGAGTGCGTCCACTGCCCAGATCGTTGTTAAGAAACCCAAGTTTAATAGCAGCACCAGACACGTCGATGCGAGTTCCAGTGGCAGTGTTTTGAACCCCAAAATACTAAGACTTAGAGCCCCTAGGCAAATGGTAGTCCGACAGGTAGCAACTGGGATATCATTTAAACTCTTTTGAAAGCATTCCTGAAACTAATGACTCGTTCATGTTCCACAGGCTGTTCCTGACGACGAGAAGGATGCAAATTACTACGAACATCGCAAGAAAAACACGGAAGCAGCTCGAAAGTGTCGTGAGAAAAGAAGAGCATTGGATGAAGTACGTGTTGCACTGCTGAAGAAACAACAAGCTGTAATTGTAGAATTGAAAGAAAAAGTTGCGCGACTTGAAGGGGAAGTACAATTTTATAAGGACTTTACTAGAAACCTAAATGGTAAACTGCAGAGGAACAATTTACCAGCAAAGAGGGGCGGGACTCGCAAATAAGGGGTTGGTTATGCATATTGCCTTGATTAATTGATGAAAGACTAATTAGGCATGTAGTGTTGGCACAATTGTTTTCTTACATATTTCGATGTATTTCTTGTGATTATGAATTTTTGTATTATGACGACATCATGCAAATTATAGTGATTATAACATTTCGGCCACGTAAGTTTTGATAGTTTCTATTTAACAATGATGTATTTACAAGTGAAGCAATAGTTCAAGTGTAGTGAATCACTACTAGTGATACGCTTGTGGAATATATGTTTGAGTTTTTGAATGGATTATATATGATTATGCTTGAATCATGCATGATTAATTTGGCTGTAGTTAGGTGTATTAGTTGGGTCTTCATATAGATATTAGTATAAGAAGTATTAGATATTACATCGAATTTCCGACACGCGTAAATTTTCATGTTACATCAATTTTATTTTTCAACTTTCAATAAATATCATTTTATTAATATGGATTAATTTCTAAATTTGTACAGTTACAAAAACAGCACTAAGAAGAAGAAATCATTGCTTCGTATTATAGAAGCCGCACACAAATGTTTACCAAACGTCTGACCATATTGTAAAGGAATCATGGAATCATTTTAAAATTTCAGTATTTCTTCGAAGCTAGGACCGTACCGTCCAAAAGGATCTGATGGAAACATTATCTCGTTTGGGTCACCTGGCATAAACCGAAATCCAATGACTCTAAACAAAAAATCGTTTTACTTTTTTTTCAATTTCTTGTCGCCGAGGACACATGAATTTGTATAAATTGAAACACTACGAACACAATTACCTTTCTGAAATCGTCTCAGCCCAATCAGGCCTTTCTAACTGTATATCTCGGAATCTATCATTAGAAATAATGACCCCCTGTCGCTTGTGAGCTATCTCAACTATCATTCTGTAAAAACAAAAATTCTAGTTGTCATATCAATTTTATGAAACGAACCAAAATGTGGTATTAAATATAATCAATACCTGTCATCATATGATGTTGCCCAACGACCACAAGAAAGCCGTTTACTCCAGCACGTGATCAGCATATTTTTCTCATGTAGATCCAAAAGAGGAGAAGGGTCCTGGCAGCCTCTTTTGGTGAGCCGATGCTCCGGAACTACAACGATAATATCAGTGAATCCTCTACGAACAAAATAATCTACACAAACTTTAATCCCGTGGCTGTCAAAAAAGCGGCCGCCTTGATTTCGTCTGTAAATTTTGGGTATGAAGTATGAAAATGTTAAATTAGGTTCATAAACATTGTCAAGTACAATACTTTTAAAACAAAGAACGAAAGTGATAGCTGACCCATAAGCGACATTGCATCCATCAATGATTATTGGCCGTCGGCTACCTTCACGTTTATTGGAACCTGGTTGATGCCAACCGTTTCCAACAACGGGAGAATGTGTTGCGACATCGTGCTTGCGAGAAAACTGGTGAGCTTGTTTAGTAGTAATACCGGAATTCGCAGGAAAATCATTTCTTCTCCAAGAACCCGGTCCTGGTGGGTACCACTCTGAAAAATTATTGAAAATATTTTTCAAGATATTTAATAGAAATAAAAATAAAATCTAGAATAACGTAAGTAATTGCTAGGTTAGTCGTTCTTTCTACATGACATACCTTTACGAGTCGGTACCCTTTCTGCATCATTTTTGAAGCGTTCCAACCTTGCCTTTTGCCTGGCTTCAAATAAAGATTCATCATTCCAATCTTGAGGAAGGCTCATTCTTATCCGGTGACTCCTGATATTCTCAAATTCAGACTCAGCATATTCACTAGGAGAATACTGAGATCTTTGTAAATTTGAAGAGACTTCATTATACGCCATAGGAAGGGGAATTTCTCCTTCTTCCAGTACATTCTCCGGTTGAGATTGCCCTCTCTGTGTGTATCCATCTTGTTCATCATTACGTTCTCGTTTTACCCCAGGCGACTTTCTGAGCTGAATTTTCGGGGATCTAACAAGAACAGGTTCTTCCTTCACGGGAAAAATCCTTTCATGAATATCGTCTTCATGATTTCGGTTGTCAGTTGTATATTTAGTAAACTTTCTTACAGGAACAAGTTTTTTTCCATTCCCTGTTAGTAAACCATATTTTGGTTCTGCGACGTTCCTTTGAACAGGACGAGTGAGTGGAGGAGGCATTAACATTTCTTCTGCTTCGACCACGGGTCCCTCAGGTACAGAAAGTAGCCACTCGTTAATGCGACGGCGCTTTTCAGGTTGGGATTCTTGATGCAAATAATCGGCATTGATGTAATAATAGGTAACGGTTTTCGGATCGGGACTTTTCCAAAATTCTATAAACCCTTTGTAAGGTGTAATGTTAATTGGCACAATTTCGTTATTCTCAATGTGTGTAACGCTGAAAGCGCTAACGTTCTCTGCCTGCTCATTGAGATAGAATTTGCCGAAGCCATCGCTGGGGTCAAATACGTCAGTTGGCGGAGAGAAAAAATCGACAGCACTTGCATGCTTTGTAGAATGAGACGACATTTTTCACTAAAAATCAATTTACGTGATCGATTGATTTTTCGTTAAACTACAGCAAAGATACCCTTTGCTTTTCACTTACTGCAGCGGCTTATACGATTTGTTAGAATGAAGGAATAAGGAAGATGTGTTCATGAGAAACGATCAAACCAAAAATACAAAGTTTCGATCTAGCCGAGACAGTTTTATATGAATTCAGGAAGCAGGATGCTTGTATGTTCCTGTTACGCTTTTAATAAAATATGTTAACAAGTAATAAAAATTTATGTACATTAGCTCATATATGCGCTTAAAAATTTGCTATTCCAAATTTTGGAAGGTAGTACTCCTGTGCACCAGACGCTTCGTTTTCAGTTTTGATATAATTATTACAAATATGCAGCTTTCATTTTATCCAAAAATAAACCCAAAGTACTTTAATAATGCACCGGAAGTTCTTTCAAAAACTTTATTATTCCAAAAGGAAAAACCAACAGAATGGCTAATGTTCACTGATAACAGTTATTTAGGATAATTCTATAATTGAAGCAATTTTATGCAGGTTGTTAATTATTAATATTGAATGTTATGCATAAACTCCAAACTTTTGCATGAATGTACTATTTAAAATATTTCAGTTTACCAAATGATAGTAAAATAATGTGTCCTGTTAACCAATAATGACCAATCCCGCTAACATTTTCATAATTTATTTATTATTTTATTTTGGGAAATATTTTATCCACAACCGTATACATTTTCATAAAATCTAATATTTTTTCAACGATTAGGCAAATTAATGAAAGACAAATACCAAAAATGAATGCTAGTGCTACTGCGACAAGATTGCTGGTTGTAAGTGGCTTTTCAAATGACTCTGCTTGATTTTCATCGTCACCTTCTTCTCCGTCGTTGTCTATGCTATTTGAATAACCATTGCTACACGAGGACTTTGTCCCACAGTTACTGTTAGTTGCCTTGTGTTTTCTAAATGCCATGTTCCGTTCAAAATTCATTTCGTCATGAAGCCACTTGTGAATCAAGCCAGTATCTCTAGAATATCCTGCATACCTGTTAATTACATCCAAATAAATAGTATTTTTCTTCAACACAGAAGCAATATCTGCATGATAAGCTGGTTCTCGGGTTTGCAAAACAAGGGTCTTCAATTCCGGATTAGCCGGCATGTACTTCATGATAGCAGTGGTCATCATGTTTCGCCACGCAATACAAGCCATGTTTTGATTGGTTGCTAACTGCACACATTTATCCATCTTGGATGTTGTTTTCATTCGGGCTGCAATCCCTTTAAAAATCGGATTTGGAGAGCTTTTCATCAGGTCTAATTCCAATCCACCCAAGGTATACATATGAATTCCAAATTCTGCGTGTTCATGTAGTTCCTTGAATGATTTAGGAACAACTTCTTTTTCAGGAAATGTCAAATATCCTACCAGATTTGTTTTGTACACAGTGGCAATAACAAATGCCAGCCAAATTGCGGAAATACCAGCGATTCTTGCGGGAGCTTCGACTGGTATCCGGGAATTTTGCTCGAGAAACAGAGCAAATGATAAGAACAATCCTTCTTCTAAAAATGTCGGCATGTTAAAAGTTGTCCGTTGGGCTAGCTTACAAAGAACAATGACACAGAATGTTAAAGTAAACGCTAGAAATGACAATATTGTGAACATCCACACTGTTCGAGATAGCGGAAGTACCAGGGCATGCCAATGCAGCAGAGGCATGGGGTCTTTCACACTAAAAATCAATGGCTCCCTGTAGGTCAATGTACTATATGTAAAATACTTGTAACGGTTTAAAGCTATTCCCAAAAGTGGAGAAAAATCTGCTTCACCATGGTTTATTTCTCCTAAAAAGCCTGTCCATGTTTCGTTCTCCAACATTTTCCCCAAAGGTAGTTTATCTCCATAGTATATTACCGTGCAGTTGGTCTTTTTCCCCATCTCCATGGAATATTGATAATGAGATCCTCGAAATTTGTATTGCTGATTATTGCTTTCATTTCTTTCACCCTCGACAACCAGTAGAGGAGGAACCTGTAAAACAGGCGCCTTCAAAGTCCGACCATTCAAGTTGTTGATTTGTGCGGGGATATGCAATTCTTTAGAGGTTTCAAATGATCCAGTGTACACAGTGGGTTCCTGGAAGTACTCAATCTTTTTCTTTGTGTCTTTAAAATTCCCTGCTGCTGGGTACATGCCATATTTGATTGTCACTTTGTCAATAATACGATTGTCTTGTAGAACCTTTTTTAGTATGTTACCATTGTCCGATAAGAACGTAAACTGGTCATGGATGACGTTTCCCAAAGAACCTGCATGCAAGACAGGCTCGATTTCCTTTGATATTTCGATAACCGTGCTCCAGCAACTAGATCTAAATTTATGCTTAGGTGCGTGTTGTTGAACCTTGTCAACTTGCTTGGAAAATAGTTCAAACGGTTCAAAGTTCTGATTCAGCAAGTTTAAGCGTAACCCAAACCCGATGTTATTAACGACGTCAATGTAAATACGGATGGCACAATACATTTTTGTAACTTTACGAGCATACTCCAGATTTAATAAAAATTGCTCCGTGGAAACCGTTTGAAGATGCTGGTTTTTGAGTTCACGAGGTGTCGCCATGGGGAATGGAGCCGTGGCTCTGACGAATATGAAGATGGCAAATAGTTCCAAGTAAGAAAACGCGAAAGGATACGAACTCCGAGTTAGTAAATTCATGGTGTCTTTTTTGGAAATACCTTTTTGGTTCTGGTTTGGGTTATATGAATATTGGTACCATGTAACCTAAAACAAATGTCAATGACTGGACAGAAATTACTTTTCCGTAAGTAACTAGATATGAAACGACCGCATTTCCCCCCGCAATAATTTAATTGATGCATTGAGTAAATAGAAAATATTAAGTGTAATTCAGGTTAATTCCCGGTATCTCGTGGCATAGCCCTAGTTCTAGTTTCATGTTGTTTTTGTTTTACTTCCCCATTAGGTATGGCACGATGCACGAGTTCCTAGGTACATAGTTAGTGTCGAGTATTGTTCACTGCGTGCAAACTATGTTTTTTCATTGATGGGAACAGCAAACAGCCAATTAAGCATTCATGGTAAAATTTACCAGGTAAATGGTAATTGGCGTACGTAATATGGAACTTGAATTTATTTTATGATGAACTAAATATTTTATTTACTTTGTTAGTACTAAGTACGACTTTTGTTGTATCCTATTATTAGGTTACGTCCAGTTACCATCAGGAAGTAACAATAATTAAATAATTTTTCCTCAAAATATTAAGTTTATACAGACATAGAACGTACAATCACAATGAACCAATTTTCTACGTTCAAACAGTAAACTTAGATAAATTCTACAGAGAAGCAAAGAACAGTGACGCACAGGTCAAAAAACAATGCCACCGCAATTAGATTTTCATTTTTAACGCTTTCTCTCCAGAAACGTGCAAACGGAATTGCTGTCCACAGTTCCTAAATCTTCAACAGCCTCTGACCCTGTTGTTGTGATGACGTTCCATTTCTTGACATACCATCAACGTTATCTTTTGTTGTTAACCTCTGCAAAAGCCATTTTCTGCTCAAAGATCATTTCTTACAATTGCAAGAGCTACAATTACTTTGTATGTTTATTT
>JAHZNB010000470.1:0-14853 GCA_027744295.1 Callyntrura guangdongensis | reverse complement strand
CTACCTGATAAAAAAAATTATAATGCTGGCGGCTCTGGCACGCTGGCAAACAGACAAAAAAGATGTTTCTTTTTTAAACCGCCTAAAAGCCATTTAGCATTTGGGTATAATATAATTATAAATTAAATTGTCGTATCGCGGGTAAAAAATATCATAGCAAGTTGATGACGATGAAATGAAACGACATGAATGAATGATGATAAGTCATCACGAAATTATAGACAAAACTATGTGCGCGGTATTGACAAATATTTCTATTGTTATCATTTTTTAAGTGGTTGAGTGGCAAACGGAAAAAAATGTACAATAAATGGAAAGATGACTAATTGTCTAATTATTAATGATCATCCACACTTGAATCTCGACAACGTCCCTGCCAGCAGATAAGCAACCCAGCTTGAGATAATAATACGATAATAGAGGAAAATTATTAAATAGTAATCATTTTTAACTGACGACGATAATTTACTCACAATGGAAAGTAAGTACTTTTTGTTAAAAGGCACTACTTATGCGGAGGCACGTGCAAATCGCGCAATATGACAATCATAGTTGTCAAGCTGAGGTGAACAAATGGAGGTGAGACCAGGAGAAGAATTAATGAGATTATAATGTAACGATAATGATAGGTGTAACGAGTCACCTTGGGTAACGGGAAAAAATTTCGTCATTTTTCCTACTTTGGTTTTTTATACAAAATACGGTTTCACTGGCCATTGCTTGGTGTCATTATGTATAACGGGTAATCGGTATCGACATTGACATTTTTTACTCATTATTATTGCCAAGGTAGGAGGTATAGAGGATACGCCCCGAGGAAGGTACTAGTCGGTACACTTTATTCACGGAAGAAAATAAAGCTTTAGCACCAAGCACCCCTCCGCCTCCCCTTGTATCCTTTCCAAAAACTATTTGATCACCTCCACCACAACCACCTCCTATGAAAGTAAACTGATTATGCGACGAGGATTATCATCATGAAAATGATGATGATAATCACTCCAAGAGTTAGTTTGCTGTTTGCTTCATGACTTTGGAGACTTTTTTTTATCGACTGGGGTGTCGTGACGTGACACCTTGGAGTTGTCGTCATGTGACGGTGATGTAGAGTGAAATTACGACCAACTTTCTTTCTTTCTTTGTTTCCATTGTTTACTTTTGTTTTCTTTTGTAAAAAAATTCCCTTGTGCGCCGCTAGTATTATTACAAAGAGAAAGAGCATAAAAGTCACAAAGCCGAGATTTTTCCACACACACACACAAGTACACATACCTACATGTATACTTGGTATTTTTTATTACTTCAATGGACTGCTGCAGCAGCGGCGGCAGCAGCGCCGTCGTTGTCACACCAAAAAATAAGCCCTTCTCTCTCAACTTTGTAATAACAGTAAATTTTTATTTTTATGTCGTTTTTTCCTTTTTTTATAAAATATCCCTCAAAAATTCCTGCCCGGCTACCAAAATAACCCAAAAGTCCCCCATTTTTAGTTAACTCTTATATAGGTGCTGTTCATTTATAAAGTCATGCAACATGACTCATGCTAACCCCCAATTCCCCCGTGTCACGTTTTTTACCCAGATAAATGAACAGAATTTAGGCAACGATCCTTAGTCCCCGTGGAACTCCGCCACCCCAGCCTTTCCCCAGACGTTCTAAATGTACCACCCACACGGTATACATTTTCCCTGGATAAAGATTTTTTAGAAAGACATACAGTTAGGTAACTCTAGTAAACTGCCCTAATAAAGCGAGCAAAGGGCGACGACGACTGAGGCGATCATTAGCACTATAATCTCCTTGTCTCACCAACCCCCTCCTTCCTCCATAGAAAATAAATGCTTACTACACACATGACATACGCCACACAGACCCAGTAGTAGTGCCATACCAGTAGTAAGTCCACCGTTTTTCGTCCATTTTTCGACGAAAATACGTTTTAGTACAACTAATCCCTTTCCTCGGCGCTTCATCGTCATCATCATCATCATGATCGCCATCATCCTCATTTTGTTTTACCACCACCACTGCTGTTCTCGGCTCGCCTCTCTCCAGAGTAGTTAATCTCTTTTTCTTTTTTCTTTTCACCAGGCCACCTTGTTGTTGTGTGTACATGACTTGCCTTCAATAATTCCCTGCATTCTCTGCAAAATGTCTGCTCTCTTTCTCCCTACTTGGCTATTACTTTGTGTGAGAACTACTGGAGTAGTACGGAGAGAGAGAGGAGGATATGGCATGAGAGAGATAATAAAACCGCATCATCTCTCGCCGTCGTCGACTTCTCATCCCCCCTCCCCTCCTTTAGTATTTTAGTTGGAGTTGTAATACCAAACCTTACAGTAATGCAGTAGCAGAGTAAGACTGTGTAGTCCAAGCCCAGTAGTGGTAAGAAGCTCGCTAACTAAATTAAATTACTTACAAGTAAAACAACTCAACAGTAACATCATCAACTCTCTTTGACTATGGAAAAAAATCTTTTAAAATCTTTCGTCTTTTGCCGTTCTTGACTTATCCTGACACTACTGCTGTCGTGTGGTTAACTTACAAGGGATGTTGCCTTGTAGTATGAACTACATAGACACTGACATGCCTACAAAATCAGGCTCTACAATATTCGATAAAATAAACAGAGGAAGAAGAACAAGAGAGAAAGGAACGAGGTACAATATTTTATGAAAGATTTTCTGCCGACGTTGCTGCTAAAGAAAAGAGAATTGCCAGTTTTAATACTACTTCCCCGCCGCCGACGCGCCACCACTACCAGCAATTCATTTCCCTAGTGGCTAGTAGACAGACTAGAGACTAGTATAATAGTAGCAGCATTTGGTCTCTTTTTAAAAAAATACAATCCTACATACAGCAACACTAACACAACAAAAACGAGTCCATAATATTTTACTTCTAAAGTACCCTATATATACTAGCCCTGTTACCCAACAACAACTTACAAAGACGACGACGACGACTTTCCTTTTTGTCTAAAGACTGGCGTTACAGTTACTCCATAACTTGCTGATCTTCTTTATCCATTTCCCTTTCCTCCTCCCCCTTCTCTCTTTACACCGAGATATATTGCCGCTATCCATAGACTCTCTCTCTTTTATTTTTATCCAGTCCACCAGCAAAGGCTACTTACTTTTGGACGAGACCATTTTCATTCATGTATAAATTATAAACTGGGAAAATCTAAAGTTACTCCAACTCCAAAACTGCCTTGTACTTTTACCACGACCACTCTGCTTCTCCTTAATAGTACGGGAGCCCCTCTCGCGCTAAACCCGGTCGTCGTGAAAAGAAAAGAGAGTCGAAGCTCTCTCTCTCTTCTTTCTTGTTGCTTGTTTTTGTTTTGTTTTTTATTACCACTACAAACTACTCTACTACCTTGTGAGTAAAGCGTCTCGCACAGCCTTGCCTTCTTGCCTGATATTTTTTTATTTTTTTTGGCTCCTACCATACCGTCGTCGTTAAAGCCGTGTTCATTTTTATTACTAGTGGCGTACGACATGACATTAGGCTTTACGAAGAGGAATACAAACTACAAACTACCAAAAAGAGTCTCGTACTACAACAGTAGCAGCACAGCAGTCCGGCTCCAGCTCCAGCCGCCCTGGTGGGAGAAAGGGAGTCGCGAGAAAAGCGACCAAAAAGTAAAATAATATACTTGTTCGTATTACTTTCCATTTCATTTCATTCTCACACCACCACCACTACTACTATCAACCCAGCTAACACGCTAGTATTTTCCTTTCCCCTTCATTTCCTGTCTCATTTGGCCTAGCTCTTTAGTTCGTTATCGTTTTCGTTCCTTGTGTGTTTATGTGTGTGTGACTGCTGCTAAAAGAGAGGGAGATAACAAGAGCAGTACACACACACGCCACCTAAAGAAAAATAGAAAACTGGGCCAAAAAACAAAACCACCACAGGAACCACCGGCTTCCATGACTTGGACGACAATGAAAGAGAGAGAAAAAAAGTAGGTGGAAGAAAAAAAGTTGGAGTATGTCTACCAGTGTGTGTGCATGTGATGAAGGGTGTTTTAGCAGCCATAGTAGTAGACCTCAGCACTCACCACAACGCACTCTCAATTTTTTCCATAATTCACTTGGCGAATTTTTTTCCCTCAAGTAGTTTACTCAACACTTGAAAACGCCAGCAGAGAGAACTGAGAGAAGAAAATACCCAGAGAAAAAGAAGATTGAGAGGATCAATGCTATTTTTTCGTCTTTACTCTCTCTCTCTCTCTCTCTCCACATACACATTTCATTTATCCGTTTATATCACTCATCACCCCTAAAAAGGGTATAGGTAGGTACCTTAACAAAGCCTTTCCTTGTAAGTACAAAAATTATTTTATGGGCAGAGAAATCGAATTATTCTTTATATTTGCAAAAAAATACGGGGAAATGGGCAAGAAAAATGAAGGAAATTTTTTTGAAAGGAATATAATATCAGAGGGCTTTAGAAATGGAGGGATTGTGCCGTTTCGCCTATATATGCACGTAACAGTGTAAGTTGGTGATAATACCCAGTGGAGAGTATTTAGGGAGCTCTCTCCCTCTCTCCGGTGTGCACACACACGTACTCTCGTACTTGTTACCACTTATACGACATGCATGCCTGGTTGGGTGAGTAGTTGACTGGTATTGATTTGTAAAGAAAAGTAGAAAAGCACACACAGACATACACATATGCTCAAACTGGTAGTAAGGTTAGAAGGGGAATAAAGTACACAGAATTTTCTCTCCCTTTCTCGTTCCCTTTGTTAGAGAAGAACGGAATGTTCCTGGCATGCAGCGAACCGAGAGACAGAGAGAGAGACGGAGGGGAGGGGGATTGCATGCAAAAGAATTAAGTTGGGTAGTGGTATGGATGGATGAGAACACGGGTTGGAGGGGCATATGGAGGGAGAGAGAAAAATGGAGCAGGGTTGTGTTGTGTAACGACGACGGGGAGATTACAAAATAAAGTAGGTGTTGCTTTCAAGGAAGATTGCTATCGGAGAAACGAAGACGAGACAGGATGGCGATGATGATGATGATGATGATGAGCTGGTTCATAGTTCATTATAACCTCCACCCCACCTCCATCCCTTCCTTTTTCGTTTAGATAGAGAGAGAGTGGAGGCGAGTAGGGAAAGAAAATTACTTGTATTTTAATTTTTCTTTAGAAATATTTTTTTCCTCTGGCAGGTTTTTAATAAAAATTGAGTTCTCGGTACTACTGCCAGGATAATGATAAGGCGGGAAGAATCAAAGGAATGATGATGATGATAAGAACTTACCAAGAAAAAGAAACACTCGGATAAAATGCGGTAGAAACATTTCCCCTCCCCCAATGCCCAATGACATCACCAAAGAAAGAAAGAAAACACGAAGAGAAACTAATGAATCAAGAGAGAGAGAGAGAGAGAGGTAAAAAACCTGTTGTGTTGTACCGCTGGACGGCACATACTTGTCAGAAAAAATGAAGAAAAGTAAAAAAAGGGGAGCGATAGCAAAATTCATTCTACAACGAAACATTACGAAAAAAATCTTCTTTTGGCTTTTCATTTTTTCCACAGAAGAAGAATTGCAAAGGAAGAAAGAAACGTTTTCTTTTCTACTCGAGTTTAATCAGCACTGTTTCAATGAATAAATAATGACTCAGTAATGAATATACAGAAAATACGTCAAATTAAATGCCGCGGGTAAATTTTCATAAAAAAGGCAAACATATTCTGGTTTTTTTTTGTGTATTTTTGTCTAAAAATAGCACCCGGCATATCTCTGTGAAAGGAGATTGCTTTTTCTATAAAGGAACCGCATAATGCATACGTGTTTTTCATTTTATATTTTTTGCGACTTTGCGGTCGTCCTTCTAGACGGTTGAGATAAGGGGAAAATTAGGAACCGAGAGAAAAATAGAAAGTGAAAAAAAATCCGTTTTCATTTGGGCTAGTTTTTCAGTATGAACGGTGTGCTCGCTCACATGACTACTATTTTTTCCTGTCTGCGTTTTTCCTCTAACATCCCATCTGATTTTGCAAATTCGCCAAAAATTAAAATATTCCGTGTATCAGTAAATATAATGTTGAGGCGCGACAGTTGACTCTTGGACTAAAAGGACTTAGATTGGACTTAAATTATTAAATTCGTACCGGACCTCCCCCCACAACCACCATCTACCTTGATTCGTGTTTAATTTTTTGACATTTTTCATCATAAAATGATTCATCTGTGGTGTGAGTTACACTTTACAACTCTGGATTATTTACAACTATCGAGAAAACCTGATTCCTCTTTTGATATTTTTTTATGATATCGATCTTTTATTGATTACGACAGCCCAACTAGCACTATTTTATTTTTCGTCGTGTATTCCTCACGGAATGTACTCAAATAGAGTATTTGCTCTCGTTTGTCCTTTTTTATTGGATTTCCTACTTGGAATTTGGTGCTCATTACGATAATAATAATGATGAATGATAGCTGTTTATAGAAGGGGTCGTGCATTTATGACGTACCATCTGTGTAGAGTGTAAGGGTTCTTGGGTATTTGATAATGACCTAATATGCCGTTGCAGCCTGCTTTAAAAACATTACCAAGCAGGAGGAACGAAAAATCTGATTTTTGCACTACATACTTAGTGAACAGCCCCTAACACACTTGCTATTTTTTATCGACGACGACGGCCACATTTTTGTCGTAATTATAGACGTTGGTTGGTTAAACGTCAGTTTGTGTAGGGGAGGTATGCAGTATCAGTGTAAAACGCAATTTATTATTATTATATTTTTTGCGACGATATGTGCGCTCGTTATGGTAACGGTGGCCCAAATGCCGAGCAAATAGTGAAGGATTGATAGCCAGCAAGAGAAACCTACAAAGTGTGCTGGAGGGTGTGCGTGTGTGACTGCTGTCATATTGAATGACCTTATAAAAAATATTTTTTGTAGCTTACCCGTAAATGAGCATTTTTATCCGAGTCAAGTAAAAACTCCATGGATCTACTCCTATCCTCCTTGTCTCCTCCCCCGCCCGACTCTCCTCCGGGTTTCAACGTCGCCATTTCCGCACGAATAAATAAATCCTCTTCGGAGTAAACACTGTTGTTGCTACTATTACTATTATAATTATTATTTCCTCTCGCACTTAAGCCACCTTCACTACACAAATTTTGCAGACTACTAGAACAATACGCTTTCTTCCCTGTGGTCGTCACCCCTGTCGATCCTGGGGAAACACTGGTTCGGTTACTAGTAGTACGACCACGACCACCACCACTGCCACTATCTTTTACACTGCTTTCGTTTCCTGGCGAGTCGTCGAACACTCTCTCATAATCTCGGTGGCGACCACCATCATCATCATTACCACGGTTTCCCTTACGAGTACGCTTATCATTACGATTACTACGGTTGCTAGCTTCACGGAGAGGTCCACCGTATCCGTTGACCTTAACGTCGCTGTCGTCTTCGTCGTGATCATCATCTTCCGTGTCACTCCTGTCGTCCTCGTCCCCATATTCCTGATATCGTCGTTGCTGCTTGTGTTGTCCTGGTCCGGGTGGGGCGCCAGGGAAGGCACCTATTAAAATTACAAGTCAAAACGCCAAAAAAAATGTTAAACACTATTTTTTGAACCTTGCTCAAACTCTTCCAAATTCCTCCCCTCCCTCTCACCATATCACCTCCTTCCATCATTTTATTATTTTTTTCCCTCGTCATCTTAAAAATACCATCATCCCACCTGCCACCTATCCCTTTCTGTCCCCACCGCCGACAAACACTCGCACTCTCTTCGCTCTACTTCCTACGTGATTGACCACCAAACACCACCAACGCCTGCCTCTGTACGTAGAAATTTGACACTTGCTCCATATTTTTTTATCTCTTCCGCCTTCACACTCTTATCATATTTCACACCAACTCCCTCTCTCTCTATTTTTATTACTTGACTAACATCATCATCATTTTTTCGCCTCAAAAACCTGCCTACTTTATTTTTATTTCTACAAATTGCTCTGCCACATTACCAGTCTTATTGCATTTTGCTTTCTCAAAAAATTCCTGGCAATTTTCCAAACTACACAAACACGCACACACTTGAATATTTTTTCATGGTTCTTGGTACACAGGATTATTTGGGTAAACTTTGTTAAAATAATAATAAGGTGCTTCAGTTGATAAGGTGATGATGACGATAAAAGAAAAAAGACAGCTAAATATTTTCTTTAGAGAGAGAGAGAGTTTCAAGAGCTTTGGTGTTGATGATGGTGTACTAGGTGGCATGATGATGATGATGGATTTTTTTGTTGCGTTTAGCCTGCGTGTTGTTATAAGGAGTCAGAGAGAGAGAAAGAGAGCGAGAGAAGAAAAAAAAGTAGGTAAAAACGAGAGAAACTACACAAGGAATTTTTTTTGATGAAAACACACCCGTTGTTGATGTACTAAGGTGGAGGTGACTGTCCAAGTCTGTTTCCAATAGCACGGTGGTGGTGGAGGATGCACTTGTGGCAGCCCTTCTTGCTTCTGCTGCTGCTGTTGAAGAAGAAGAATGAAGTGAAGGGTCTCTGGACGTATTCCCATTCTTGTACGGGGGGATAGTAGGGGTATTACTAGGGTGACTCCGGGAATCAACCAAGTTGTTGTTGGGATGTGAAGGAGGAAAGGGGGGAGGAGGTTGGTGGATCTGGTGGTGGTGGTACCGTTCCCCGGATCCCCGGGCGCTCCCCCGCCGAGTAAACTGTAGCTTGGCCCGAAGCACTTGATTATCCCATTCTTGAAGAATCCGGGTTTGAGTCACTGATGGAGGAATCACTAATTGTTGTTGAGGAGGGTGATGATGATGAGAAGAAGATGATGAATGTTGTAAAGAGGAGTTTCTCTGCTGAACTGGAGCAGCAGAAGTGGGTCCACCATCAGCACCAGCAACGAGGAGAATACTACTGGTGCTGTGTTGATTGTCGATTTCGTTGGGATAGTGTGGAGTAGTTGTTGGAGGAGTAGCTGTAGTAGTAGTAGCTGTGGTAAGGGAATATGTGGTGCTAGGCCACGATGTATTCCGACAGGGAGGAGGAGGGAGGCTCCTCCGAGTAAATGGATCGATACCCGTCGTCGTGGAACCAGCAGCAGCACCAGCCAAGCTGGTAGTAGGTGTAGATGTAGAGTAGATGGGGAAGTTGGTGGTGCGTTGGAGTACATGGATTTCGTCCAAAGTGGCAGAATGCGAGCTGGCAAGGTGCTCCCGGGAACGGTGCAGCTCCGCTCGGAAAGAAACTAGCTTGTTGGCTAGTTCTAGCATTGCTTGTTGGGTACTTGATGAGGAGCAAGGGGAAAGATAATCGCGAGGAGGATAGCGGGGAGGATTTTTGGGGCGGGCCAACAACAGAGGATCCCCCGCTTGATGAGAAGGTGGATGAAAACGGTCGGAAAACGCGCCGATTGATCGCACTCCTAAATAAACAAATAAAATACCCAAAATTAATTGCATTTAATGTACTTTTTTGAAAATTGTAAATTAAAAAAAGGCAATAATTTAAAAATAGGTAGGTTAATTTCATCAAACACCTCCGCCCCCGCACGTATAGGTATAATATGTACCTAAGACTAACACACAAAATGGGTTTAACGCTAACGCTTCAAAACACGATAAAAAAATTTGGGCCAAGACCACCAACCAACCACAGGTCACACAGGTGTATACTATAATAGACGCGCACAGTCAGTTAGTCAAATTATAAATCAAAATGTGTCCACACAATCACTCTCACACCTGCTTCCACGTTTCACCGTCTACGGCTACAGCACAACAACTTTGTTTGAGCTAAAGAGAACCTCAAACCTCCATCAAAGCCATTTTAATTCATTTACGACTCGTTTGCATTAGTTACGCTTAATATCAAGGTATTAAGCAAAAAGTGTGTGCTGCTGTTTGTGTTTGGGGTTGTGCATTTACAACGTCACGAGTCACGGTAACAAACAATCATTTTTTTAATCCAATTAGCTCACTCTCTGATGGAGTGCATGCATTTATGTGAAATCCTCCGTCCCACACATCTTAACGACGTGACGTTACAAGTGTACAGCGCCTCATTGAAGCCGTAGCGAAATAAATTATCGTAGATTAGATAGGCAAGAGGTGACGGTATTCCTACTAATTTGCGGAATGCATTCAATGTCACTCGTGTGTTACTTGTACACAAGCTCGTCGTCGTTATTTCATTAGCGATGGTGACAAAGATGTCAGTAGAGTGGAAGTTGCTAAAAGCTAATTTTTTCTGGGGTACTCGTTACTACTCTTATTACCTATTTTACTACTGTAATTACGGTTGACGGTAATATTGTAAGGAGGAGAATGAGGAGATGTATGTATGGTTGTTGTTGGCTAATTTATGCCCCGTCACGACAGATGAAGGTGACAAAATGGCATTCATCGCGGAATTAGGTATATTTTTTGGAAGAAAAATAATAACGTACCATAGTATTTATTTGCGGATGACGACGATGACATCGGCGGTTTTGGAGGTTTTCCCACAACTGGGATGGTGGCTGATTTAGTAGATGAGGAGGTAATGTCGACAGGAAGGACAGGAACAGCCGAAGCGTCTACCACATCGCCGGTTTCAATCACGGCGAGAATGGAGGGGAAGTCACTGTCAATTATCTGGTTAGCCTTGTCGTCGTCCTCTTGAGAGACACCCGAGGAGGAGAAGGGTGGTGGGGATAAGATGCTAATATATTTATCTTCCATGGACTCCAACAAAGATTCCTCGGCTGTTTCCGGGTTGAACTCAACAGAGTTCACGAGATGATTACTCGAATCGGTTGGGTTATTCATCATGTCGACACCGAATTGGTAGTTGGTTGGAGATATAAGAGAAGGATGGTTGCCGTTGTTGCGGTTGAAAGATAATGAGTTGGAGGTTAATGCTTTGTTGTTATTGTTTTGGGAGAATTCACATTCCTTTCTGGTGGCAACGTCACTGCTGCTGTTGATAGTGTCTCCGGAGTCAAAATTAAAAATTCCTTCGATAATCCGTTCAAAGTTTACAGAGAACTCGTCGTCATCCCCACCACAATCGCTAGGGCGACGCAGTCGTGGAGGGAGCAATGGGGATCGCTTGGGAGTTGAATGCCGGAAAAGGGGAGAGGGTTTTGGTGGTAATGAATTCTTTTTTCGTGATGTTGGAGAAGAATTGGAGGTTAGAGATGGAGTAGATACGATGGAAATGCTTGAATCTGTGGAATTAATTAATAATTAATTATAAAAATAACTAAAAGAACACGCGGCAACGTCTGCTCCTAGTTTACAGAGAACTCGTCGTCATCCCCACCACAATCACTAGGGCGACGCAGTCGTGGAGGGAGCAATGGGGATCGCTTGGGAGTTGAATGCCGGAAAAGAGGAGAGGGTTTTGGTGGTAATGAATTCTTTTTTCGTGATGTTGGAAAAGTATTGGAGGTTAGAGATGGAGTAGATACGATAGAAATGCTTGAATCTGTGGATTTAATTAATAATAATAAAAATAACTAAAAGAACACGCGGCAGCGTCTGCTCCTGCTTAAATTAATGACTAGAGGTAATAATTAATAATTACAACTTAATATGCAATTAACTTGGTTTCTTTTCCTACCTTTATCCACAGTTAACCTTATCACCTGGTTGTCAAGTTCGTTCTTTGAGTCACTCAAAGTGGATAATTCCTGCTCCTTGCTTGTCGCACCGTTGCTGTCACTCCACTTATTCAAATCTTTCCCATTCTTCATGCTAATCCCGGCTGGCTTGTCTGCCTTTATGACTTGATTCGCATAAAATTCTAATGACATCTCCGCCTCCTTCGATATACAACAAAGACTCTTGTTCACACAACCACTACTACCGCTAGCATTGGTAAATCGCTGTTGGATACTCTCGAAGAAGGGTCTGATTGTTGGAGTTGCTGTGCTCCGTCCTGAGAAGTGAATTTTACTGCGAACTTGCGACAATTTGCTTATCGCACCGTTGCTGTCACTCCACTTATTCAAATCTTTGTTAGCCTTCAAGTTGGAGGGCTCCTCTTCAATCCCCCCTCCACCACTGCTACCATTTGTCAACAATAACGGATGACCTAATGGTGGACATGATGATCTTTTCTGAGATTTGCATGATCCGTTTTTACCTACGTTCTTATTACTAGCACTACTACTACCTCCGTTCCCTCCACCCAATTTCCCAAATGTTATCCACTGAAGAAAACTTTTGGAGGAATTTCTTTTATTTTTATTATTATTATTACTTCCCGTACAACTACCACTACTGCTCGTCGTCTCTTTCCCGTTGTTTGTCCAGCTGGAAGCTTTATTGTTGCCTAATTTACCATTATTTTCGTCCTTACAGTTAACCAGTGGCGTAGGCGGGGGTAAAAACTCCAAAGATCCAATATTACTAACTCTATTCCTATTTTTCTGCACATTAATTAACTCCTCCGATGACGGCGTCACTATTGCTAGCTGCTGCTGTTGTTGCTTTTGATTAATCAAAACACTCTGAAAATTGTTGATTTTTCCGTCGGCGTTCAACTCAAGCTCTTCGGATTTTACAAAATTTATACCAGACGGCGGCGTAGTCGCATAGTTCTCTACCGGCGACATTATCATCCCACTTTCAACTTCTCCTTCTCCCTGACCTTGACCCCGGTGACTTAACACTCTCAACTGATTCTCAAAAACACCCCCAACAATCTCCTTCCCCCCTGGGGATACCGGTACTCCCAGTGTAATTCTCTGCGCCTTTTGCAACGGCACCGCTCTCTCTACTTGTTGCACTTGCACAGTCACTCTTTGAATAGCCTCATTCGCTCCTCCAGTATTAAAACTCGTACTAGTAATGGTAGACCCAAGGTCACTAATATTATCGTCAGAATCATTAAAATAAAATGGAGAAGACATTGGAATGGATCTCATACCCCCTCCTCCTCCACTATTTGTCGTCGTATTACCACTGTGACTGTGACCATGATGCCCGTATCCATTCCAGTGGTTATTATACCTCTCCTCCTCATACTGCACTTGAGCTGGATATCTCAGTTGAGAAACAACTGGGGAAAAGTGCACATTCTTCATGCTAATCCCGGCTGGCTTGTCTGCCTTTATAACTTGATTTGCATAAAATTCTAATGACATTTCCACCTCCTTCGGAACAAAGACTCTTGTTCACACAACCACTACTATCGCTAGCATTGGTAAATCGCTGTTGGATACTCTCGAAGGGTCTAATTGTTGGAGTTGCTGTGCTGCGTTCTGAGAAGTGAATTTTATTGCGACAAAAAATTTACATTTTCTTTCACAAATTATCTTGACGTATTTTCGCCATTGTGATTGTGACTTAACCTCACAAATTGTCCATATTACCAGGTATACACGTTCAGCTATTTTGGGTGACACACCGAGAGATAAATAGTTTTTACGAGGTAACCGTCCTGTCAGATATTTTTGGCGTTGATGTTTTTCTCGGCAAATTGGGGCAACGTGAGAATGACGATATGAAGACGAGGATGACGACGACGATGGTGAGAAGGTAAATGGTTGCAGGGATGCTGAGAGGTTTTTTTCTTAAATGCGGCTGTTGTTGGTAATAAAAAAAATACTGCGATTAAAGCGATATTTTTGACAGGGACATTGAATCTCTCGCCTTTTTACACACATGAGTCCATATCAGGTTGCTGTTTTTGCTGCTTCGTGTTTCTGTATCTATTTCGTTTCCTCCTTCGCCATCAGCACTCTCGGTAGAGCACGCAGCAACCGCAGCAGTGGAGGGAGGCAGAATCAATGCAAATGAAGGCAATTGCAAAAGTCAAATTATTTTGCACATTTATGTATTTTGGGAGGAAAAATTTGTAAGTAGAGCATGCTGAGATGATGATAGTGACGGTGATGATGACATGTGCGGACGACGACGATGCGATGATGTTGATATGCTTTTTCGCCACAAAAAATGGAATATTTGAGTTTTCCTTTCAAAGCGTCAGCGTCAGTCAGTCCACTTGACTTTTTTTCTGTCTCTCTCTCTAGATATCTCCTCGTTCAATGTTCCCTGGGAGTAAAAAAAATGCTATTTGGTGTGTCATTCCATTTCTTTATGGGGTTTTCTTTCGAGATTTTTTTTGGGAGAGGGAAATGATGTTTGGCAAAGGAAAGGAAAATATGCGCGTCGTCTCTCGAAGGAGAGAGCGTTTCTCACGAGGATACCATTTCCCTGTGGATGCCAGTAAGCTTAACTACCTAGTCGTACAGCCTTGGTGGAGCCTTTCTGCAGCTTACTACTGCGTCGTATCATTCTTCATATCACCGAGTCCAATTACCATAATGCACTCAAAACCGGTGTCATCGTCACTGTCACTGAAATATATTTCGTCTCGCTAAAAGATCTTTCTCCTAAAATAATCCTCGCTGCTTATTTGGAATGTTGCTGCTGCTGATTTGTGGATGATGTGAAATCCTCAAGAAACTTTTTTTACCTTCTGCGTTCACAATGTCGGTACGGTAAGGCTAATTTGCATTTTTGCGGAGAGAGCGGGGGAGGGGGAGGATAATAACGATCAGTGGAGGATTGCACACTTACACACACAGAAGACAGAGGTATCAAATTATTAGGAGGGAACGACCCCCAACAACAAAAAAAAACAAGTTTTGAGTTTGTCTCTCTTTTTTACAATTTTTTTAACAGCGGCAAATCGTTATGATAATTTTATTAATTTTTTCAACATGCGAAAAAAGGGCAGAGAGAAAAGAGAGAGAAAAAATGATGTGGTGAAGAAGGATTTAAAAGGTTGCCCACAAAATCATGTTGCCTCCACCCACGCACTCACAAGAAAACACTCTCTCAGGTCTTTCC
>JAHZNB010000469.1:0-29652 GCA_027744295.1 Callyntrura guangdongensis | reverse complement strand
ACTCTGTCAGAACGTTGTTCTAATTCCAATAATGTTGTCATCAAGTAAACATACCCAAGTTACAATATCACACACAAAGCATCAAAGCATGATATGATGTAGTTGGGTGTATATATTGCAGATAGGTAATCTACTTTCGTACACTATATAACAAAACGCAGCATGCGTAGAGCTCGTGCTATTAAGCTTCCACTATTGCCCAATTTTCCAATAAAGTGTGATATTATTTTTACTTTGCGTGTGTATTTATACTTCAAACATGTCGTTTATGGATAAAAGTAGTCGTATGACGAATATGCAACAAGTTAAGAAATGTTTTCGAAATCTTTTAATTGAAAGTGTAAAAAGACCATGTAAAAATTTATCAATCGCCGTTAAACCATCTGGAAAAAACCAAGCCACGTCCTGTGGGCTTTAATTTGAGGTATCAGTTCGCCCCATACAGTCGAGTAAAATGACAAATGGTTAAAATCATTGTGTTAACTAACCTGTACGATTCCGGCGGAACAATGGGATATTTACAGGGAGCAAAAGGAGAGTGATGAGGTCCGTAATTCGTGGTGGTGTAGAATAATCCACTGGAAGACGGAGCACCGGGATTTTGTGTCTGCTGGGACGCTCCACCCACAGTAATACTTCCACCGGGAGTGACTGAATGAATGGGATGATGATGAGCCGACATCGACAAGCTACTAGCATTTGTCACGCTACCACCTCCAATACTACTACTACTTGATCCAAGCTGAGACCCATGGAGAACGGAAGCACTTGCGGCTGACGCAGATGATGCCGGGTGATGATGATGAGAAAGGAGTGTGGCTGTTGCGGTCACATCACTGGGAGAAAGTAACGGCGTCCCAGTGCTACTCGCATATCCACTGCCCGTACTGGAAAATGTTGACGGAACGTTTCTCGAGAGGGCGGGAGAAGATGAGGAAGAAGGAGTCGACTTGTAAGGCTGGTGAAGGATTGTCCCGGCGGATGATGATGATGATGATGACGACGATTTCTCTGAAGATTTATGCGATCCTCCGCTGCTTCCACTGGCGGAAGATTTGTGAGACTTGGAACTGCTACTGGATTTTGTAGTTGAATGATGATGATGATGGTGGTGATGTAGTTGCTGCGGTTGTGTCTCTGGTGAAGAGATCATGAAAGAGGACGACGGAGGATGAGTCTGATATGTCACCTTAAGATCTGGTGGAAGTCTCACAGTTTCGGGGAGGATTCCCGCGGGAACTGAGGATACTTTGTGTGGTTCTATCAGAGGTCCAGCGGGTTGGTAAACGGTGCCCGATCCTAACGAAATACCAAAGATAAACCCACTTAAAAATAAGCACTTTCTCCATAACATGTATACCAATCACTTTCCTACTTTCACTCTAATCCAGCTAAACGTGACACAATCAAAATCACTTGATTGCAGTTGCATTGTTCAATCTAGTGCAGAGCTTAGATATCATTTATGCTAGATGCCCATGTAAAGATCTGTCCAACCTTGTATCTTACCTTGTTCATAATTTTATTTTTAAGTGTATTGCAAAGTTTAGCAAATTAAAACACTTTCTAATTTCTTATAACCATGAAAAGAGAATTAAGAAACATGGACTTTCTCTTGTCGCCACCATATAGACAGCTTTTACGTTTTCAATTATATTGTAAGGACAGAGAGGGAGCCAAGAAGTACACGTACTTTTAAGCGCATAATAAATAGGCACGGCTAAGCAGTAGTACGTTTCACTGGTTTCCCTTCTACCATTTCCCATACTCGGTAAAAGATCAATTCGTTCGATTCGCAGTAATCGAACGAATTGAGTAAGTAGTGGTACGTTCCACAAACTAAATGGAGTGACTATAGCGTAATAATTTCAAACATCCCTGGTTTCGTTTCGTTATGTTTATTATGGTAAAATAATATGTCATGTTCCTTCTCTGCCATGCACATTCCAAAAAAAGTCCATCCTTCTCTTCTCCAGTTTTACTAGACCTTCCAGCCGAAGCCTTGTGACGTTCGTATCCTATTGTATTATATTCTCTTATGTTCGTCGTACACTTTAAAATCGCGAAAAGTTACGTTCTCCACAGGAGAGAGTGATATGGTAGGTACCATGTGATGACGACAAACTTGATTAACGTTTACTACAATCACTCCAATAGCCGCGTATCGTCACATTCTCTTTTAACCATACTATTTTGCAGATGAGCTTATGTATCAATAATAGAAAGTTCCATTTTAACATGTATATAATACAAAGCGAGAGAAGACACTGGCAAGATGACAAGCACATTTAAGTTTCCTGTTTGTTCACTCTTTTTACCAAGTAAGCTTTGTGGTTTCATCATCGCACCGACTAAAAGAGACAGCAAACGTTTCTTCCATCAAGAAACGAACGAATTATTTATTTTATGCATGTCTATATATTTTTGTATCTAACGTACATACATACACGCTCTGTTCCCTCCCTCCTCTCTCTCTCTCCATCTCTCAAGTTTTTTTTCTTTTCCTTGATCGAGCTCCTCACACAAGTAACCCCTTTTCATGGCACTTGAACTAAAGGATAGAAAAGAAAAGGGCAACTCTTTTGCAGCGTTTCTGGTTCGCACAGTGTGAGTGAACGGAGTGAGGAGATACTATCCACCTCAATGGTTACCCGAACACGTAAAGATTTCCCATCCCACTACCACCCAACAACCCAGCAACATACATTCATGTTTATGGTATTAAAACACAGCGGACTTACGCGTACCTTTCCTTCGTTTACCATTAATGTATTTCTATGTAGAAAAACATAGCTCAACGCTGTTGCCGCCTGCTCGCTCTCTGCCACTACGATTGTCGATGACGACGTAATATTTTGCCTACATAACGTACCAAATAGTCACTCTGACTTCAGTAACTACAGCTTTTCATGATGCAGCTCATGTTACCAGCTTACACGCACACATACATGACGACGGCAATGTTATTTTATTGTAGGTATGTGTTGCATAAAAAAACTGAACAAAAGCAAATAGTTTCACATGTAAAAACTTTTAGTGTATACGCAATAGCACAACCACAAAAAGTAATTTTTTACGAAGCACAACAGTAAAAAGCAAAAGAGTCTGGCGTAGCACTGCCATTTTAATATGCATTAAAGCTACATTATATTTTAAACATATCCCCTTTACATTTATAGGTACTCAAAAATGATGATAATAGAATCACGGTGTACCAAGAAGTGGAGAAATACGAAGCTCGATGACAAAAAAAGTACAATATCTGTGATTCGTTTGGTTCAACTGAAAATATGATATCATGTCAAGTGAATTTATACCACCATCAATGTATAAAGAAGCAAAATTTTGGTAAAGAATCTACACATCAATTTTTCTGAAAAGGAACTCAAATCAAACATCCTTTCTCCTCTGCCATATTAAATGACAAGTGAGAAGGGAGTCAAGGACTTTTCTCAAGTAAATTTCAAGTGGAAAAAGAATAGATTCACCTGCCTCGTGCTAGCCTATGTTATGTTACTAATTTAATTAATATAGTTCCTGGCAAGGCTTTTATGTCATGCGTAAATAAATATACGGAGAATGTGACTTTCTACTTGTTCTTACATGAATGATGAACAAAACTTATTTCATTACACGTCTTTTTCTAAGTTGGTACACAAGGTAAGGAAAAGTTTGAAAACAATGCGTACAATCAATATTTTTTATGATAGAAGAAGCAGCTCACTTTTTTGTATTGAACAATGAGTGAAAGACGTAGTTTTAAAATAGGCGTTTATGCATAAATATCGTATTTCCATGTTTGGCTACAAGTAAAGGAAATTGTCATTTTTAACGCCATTACATATTGCGCTTTTGTTAACTACAGGTAAATTCGGCATTGTTATTTCCACCAAATAGGAGTTGGGTTGAAAGGAGTTCTCGGGCGAAACAAAAAGAATTTCTTACCGTAAAGTGCAACAGGTGTTGATGATTTCTCTTTGGCTTGATAACTTGCACTTTTGTGTTTTGAACTGGATGATGTGGAATGGTGATGACTGGGTAGCAGGTCTTGCTGCACTTGGCTACTGGAATCCTGCTGCAAGAAAGAAAAAATAGTTTTAAAACAACTCCAATATATAATACGAAAGTTGCAGAGGGAAAGTTTGGTAAATGGCTCCAATATTTCGTTACTCATAATGCTAATAGTCTAGAGAGAGATCTTTAATCGTATAGATGTATCACGAAAGGCAAGAAAAAAACAGATTTTAAGAATGAAATCCGATTTCCCCATAAACTTTCTAGTTTCATTTTAGATATCTTTCTCAAACGTAATGAAAATATGCGTAACTTTCGGGATGGCGTCATTTGCAGCGACACTTTCATCTGCTGCAAATACCAGCACAAAATAGTGTATTTTTTATTATAATCTTTCTCAAATGTAATGAAAATATGCGTAACTTTCGGGATGGCGTCATTTGCAGCGACACTTTCATCTGCTGCAAATACCAGCACAAAATAGTGTATTTTTTTTATTATAATATGTTTTACTCTATGAGTTTATGTATTTATATAATACAACAAAATAGTTTGTTGGTATAATGTATAATTTTCACCGGAAACTAAAAATTACCAGTTTCCGTACATTTATTATTGTTAATTACAAAAAGAAACAACATGTTTTAAATCAGTAATTTTCATAGCAGGTGAGTAAAAAAAGTTTGTAATTGCGACATATTTAGTTATTTTTTCAATCTGCAGGCATTCCAAAGTTTTGTATTATTTATTTACTTTGCAATTATAGTCAATATTTTAGCATAGAAATGTTAACACATCCGTGTATATGTATGTGTGTACTGTAAATTGTAAGAAAAAGAAACTACTCAAGATGCATACAGCAATACTTTCAACTGTACTGATGAGTCACTACTACTGTAGTAAGGATTTACATTATCAATACACATCAGCATGATATATGGACGACTACGACGCCATATTTGTCTCTGCATCCTTTCATTTTTACTGTTCTACATATTCGCTCCTTCACAATTTTTCATGCCTGATAGGCAATTTCCTTTGCAAGAAATGCTCTCCTTTCTCTCTGTATTTCTTTCTCGAGCAAACGACACAGTCATCAAGCAACAAATGCTGAAAGTCAAACAAAAGTAACCTTTCTTTTTTGTGTTTTCCTTTCACTCATAAAAACTCTCCCTTCGTCGTTCCGATTCCTTCTTCCTCGTAACATTAGTAGTAAGCTTGAAAATCATCAAATGATATACAATGCCCTAATGTACAACATCACATTTTTATCCCATCTTGTTCACCAGAGAGCTGTGTACTCCTTTAAAACTCAAAAAGAAGAAAAAATAATCTTTCGTAGCCAGATCATCGGCTCAAGAAATGTATTCAATTTTGTTTGTACGTGCATATGTTTATTTCATATTTTCTTTTCTTCCCTACACGAACGTCGTTACACTTTCGTTTACATGGCGTGGCAGCACATGATAGCACTAATTTATGCTACGCATGTAGCATCATCACTTATATTTCATGGCATAGTCTGCGCTTTATAAACCTTGCGTTGTACAACATTTTCGCCACTGCCATCATCGACGACGACGACATTGTCGCAAGTAAAATAGAGCGCATTATCATTGTAATAAGTGTGTAATATGTTCATATATAGGCTTACATGTTGGATTGTTGTCTACTAAACAGATCCGTTAAAAGTACAGTACAGTATATTTTTAAAGTTTTGTGATATGTACTCTTACTCTCGATACGAAAGTGTAATCCATCCGCCCAATAACATATACAACAACTATACAACAATCCTGTCATGTCGTATTAACATATATACCCAACATACGTTATGTGGGTATACTTAGGTGCTATATTATACTAACGTACGCTTACGTATGTCATTTCTATCATATACAATACGTAGAATTTGCAGTATACTTAAATTAGCTACTTTTCGTTATATTAGTGCACACAGAGAGAATAGAAATATTCATTTAAAATAAATATAGGCAATCATGAATCATGTGTACAGCTGCTATTAAAAAAACGACAATGCTGTAAGTGTGTGTACAGGGATGAAATGGATGCCAATATGTACACAAAGTGCACATTACAAACTCCTTTTGTATTTTTATTATCATTATTACTTTTCATTTAATATTGTATGGTTGCTTGATTCTTTACAAAGTTGCCTTGTCCTCTTTTTTCCTTGGATGAAGTTGAGTGAGAATTAGAGGGAGAGAGGCAGGCAGAAAGTTCACAAAAGACCAACAATAGCACAGCAAACAGCCTTAAAAAGTTGTTAGGTTATTTATTGTTCAGAGTTTAGAACATGCTGCAATGTGACTGATGAATAGGGATATGCGTGTTCCTTTGTCAAATGCAGTAGTATTCCTTCACCATACTAGTAAATACAGTGAGTATTGTACAAGTGCTATAAATGCACTTTTATTTTCTATTGTTTTAGCAAGGTATATCCTTAGGTGGCTTACACGGAAAAGCTGTCATTTTTACATTGCCAAAATGCATGGTAGTATTGTAGAATATCAAGGAGAAAAATAAAGTTTACCTTTTATCACGACGTTGAAAAAGTAAGTAAAGAAGGAAACGACATACAATAAATTGTATATTTAACGATATTGAGGATAAGATGGAAAATGATTATAGCTACGCACCGCTTAAAGCATATTTTCTGTGTGAAACACATTTAACAAATTTTGATTCAAGACCATAATTTGTTTTTCTGAAATATCCTACCAGCATACCAAGAGGTAACTTTTTGGCATCCTACCACAGACACCTCTATACAATATGTGGCAAAGCGTTTCCTGGCGTGTAAGTGAAGCCAACACATTTTGAATAGGAAATGAAAAAATGGCAAAAAACGGATATTTCTTCCTGTTCACATCTAGAGATGATTTCTAGCAATAATGTCTCTCTGCTTTTTTTTCTAAAAGTGTACAATCAATTTATGACAAGTAAGCACTCAGAGTACTTTCTTGGGCACACATTTTATTATTGGACTTTCCACATGAACGGGTAGATAAATTGGGAAATGTGTTTCCTGTTGTATCTCTACTTTAAAAGTGTGTATTGTATATACTTTATATCGTGACATGGACAGATCCTGAGCACAGTCTTCATCGTCCTCTGCATTCTCATCGTAGTTTAAGCTCACATCCGCTCGCCAACAACTTTCTTCTTGTTGCTGTGCAAAACTTTTCCCCGGCGGCTCCTCTTTGACTGCGATCCTCAAATCTCCAAAGTGTACTTCATCCACAAGCCCACCAGCAGCAACAACATCTCTTAAAATTACTCTTGTAACAGCCCCACTTTCCTCGTCAGCAATGACAACATCATCACCGTTATTATTGTTATTAATAGACACTTCCTTCTTTCTCATCACAACATTATGCTGCTGATGATGGTGATACTGAGAATCCCTCTCCTCGTTCCATCCACCATCCCCACTGTTGTTGTCGTTGCTCCTGCTCCCGTTATTGTTGTTAGCAGTATCACACTCTAACGTTCTGGATGCGACCACAGATTTTATGACAGAGGCTATAACTTCTTGCTCGCCCGAGCTCAGATTTGTCATTTTCGCCAGCATCGTAATAGTTTCGAGTGCTTTGTCATTCCAGTGGAATAACGAGCCTATCCTCGAATTTCTCTCCGTTCTCCCCATCTCTGTCGTTGAGAGAGAGGACGTAGACCCACTACAACTTTGCGTGGCATTCATTTTGCTAAACCGTGGTTGAAAGGTGCGCTAGTTAGAAGGGGGAATATATGTATGTATATATATTTCCTGGACAAATCGTATGAATAGTTTCACTCGAAAACTGATTTGCGGGAGGAACGCTAGTTTATGAGGGTAAGAGTCCTTATCTCAAGATTTATTACCGATATTTTCCCACTGTTTGTTGTTCAAAGATTGGCAATCACCTCACATGAATCAAAGATAAGAAAGCATCCCTGCACTACCTCCAGCCAATACAACGGAAACTTTCTTTCTTTTTTATCTGTTATGCTTTTACATCACTCCCGCTTTTCAAGAGTAAACCACTGACCCGGTAATAATCATAGAATTCTCGGTTTCTCTTCATTATATTATCACTTTTCCATCATCACCAAATACACTAACCACTGTGTCATCATGATAAATGACACTACACGATTGATCTACACCATTAAGCACAAAAGGGTGCTAGAAACAGAGACAAATCATTCGATGTGAACAGAAACATCAAGTCGTGTATTATCTATCCTTCCATCTCCGCTCCATTCACCCGTTAACTCTCTGATCTAGAATGCTCACTCAATCAAACTCTGGAATACTCAATTACTCTTTCCACAAGGACAGTTAAATGGAATACAATGGGGCTTTCCCATAGTCAGCAAATGCACACAAACACAAGTTCTCTCCTTTTTTCTACATTACCGAGTGCACGTGAATATTATGTGCTTCTGTCCGCTCGTCTTCTTCCTCAAAACTCAAAACGAGAAGCACTGTCTATATGAAGCAGAGTATAAGGACGTTTAGAAAGGACAGTTGGAAGAGAAGACATAACATCCAATACTTTTTTTTAGCTGAGATTTTCATTTGGTTATCATTATAATGATGGCCAAGTTGTAGAAAACTTTTTTTTTCCTTTTCGTTGTGGGTGGCAATGTAAAAGCTGGCGAATCACAAAGCACTCATCTATTACCACGGAGGACGGATGTGATGCACATACTGCAGTGCACAACAAATACTGTTACTACTACAACAAATGCTGCTGGTTTGGTACATGGTGAGTGTACAAGCATTTTCTCACATGACGGAGTAGAATGACAGTCGAAGCACGAGAAGGGGAAAAAGTCGAGGAGAAACTCCAGTAAGAAATGAAAAAGAGTCAACCAACAACACGCGACTATTCTTGCTGGCTACACGTCATAGAAGAGAGACAGTAAGACCACCACACGAAAACAAGAGTGAAATAAGCCAAATAAAAACACAAATTCGTCGTCGTCTTAAGTTTGTGTCTACACACCACTCACATCAAACATTTAACACAGGAAAAAAATATGCTGTGTGTATTCATGTTTTTCTTCGTTTTTTTTTATTTCAGCATTTTGGTTTGGTTTCGTCAGCACAGAGAATTTCTTCAAATGTACCTATTTGTATTCCACGGGAGAGAGTGATAGCATATATCACCTCATCAGTACCAACAGAAGCGAAAAAAAGTAAGTCGTCGTTTGTGTATATGCCTGTATGTAGGAACAGCAGCAACAGCAAAAGAACCACTACCACTTTCAATAGCAAAAAAACCCTAACACTTTGTTGTTGTTACAAGGCAATGTGCACAAATACACTTGGCTTTGGCAAGATTATCATTATCACACAAACGAGACGAAGAGAGAGAGAGAGAGAGAGAGAGAGAGAAGCTCGACAAGAGTTTGTTTCTTTGCTTGCCACACGCTACTTACTAACTGAACAACAACGTGAGCGAATATCAAACTGACAATGAAAGAGTGAGAGCGAGAACGGCGGGGTCGTTTTTACATTGCTGCGGTAGTAGTGCGCGCTGCTGTTTGCTGCGGAAACTGCTTCCTTCCACATTTAACTTTTATATAATGTTTGTAATAATAACAACTGTAATAATGTGTAGCCAGCAGTGACTGCAGCAGCATTAGAAGCAACGGCGGCGGTGGTGGTGGTGGTGCCTACAATGGTTTTACTGAACACTAAAAACCAATCCACCAACCAACTTCCTGCTTTAATACGTATCCGTGTATTCAATAAGCACGTTATAATAACCACCACAATACATATGTATGATGTCGACGACAATGATTGTATTTTAGTGTCACTTCAATTATCAAACACGGATGTACACTGCACACAGTTTATAGAGCTGTAACGTTTCTTTAAAAAAACGTTGATCATGATAATACTGATCACTTGGTAGAAAGTAGCAGGAATGCCAACATGCCAGCAATAATAAGCTTGAGTAAGTTTGGGCAATGCTGAGGTAAGTGGTGTCCTTGTTTCTCGTGTTAAATTATGTCTCTCCTCGAAAATCTTTTTTTTTCATTGTTAATTATGTTTGTGTATATTTCATAACAATAAGAATACAGTATTATGTGGTATGATGGTGTTTAAAAAGAATCAATTACCTTCACCAACCAAGCGTTTATTACCATTTTTCAGCTTGGTGTTTTCGCGAAAGGAAGATTGAAACGTAATTCATAAGAAAACTGTGTGTATGCCCAGCTGTATTTTTTTTGCCAGGCATGCAACTTTTGCTTTATTTCGTTTCTTGATGTTTACAAGTACTTAGGTATCGGGGTTTTGCTGGGCCGAATGCGAGAGAGAGAGAAGGCGGATGATGATGAAAGAGAAACTGGTTATAAGCGTGTACACGTAACACATATTATTATAATTATTCTTGTTCTTGTAACTTGAGCAGGGAAGAGAAAAGAAATACCCACGTTTAGATGAAATCATATCTCTCCTTGTAAAACAAGGGAGAAATTCTCCATGGGTAAACTTTCACAAGAGTATCTTAATCCCCCAAAACCACCATTGCCAGTAGAGAGTATTTACTAGTTAGTTACGTTACAATGTTTTTTGGACTTGTAGAAAGTTGAAAGGTTGAGATTAGAGGACTCATTTGACTCTACCACAGAAACGATTTCGTAATCGTAACCCATTTTTCCTTTCTCGCAAACTCGCAACGCAACGACACGATTAATGATCATCATAGCCAATATACTGCATCACATTTTGCGCGAGCACTTTTGCAGGAGCCACAGGTACTTTTTCACGAACCAAGCAGAGAATGCAATAACAATAAAAACAAGGCAGTGATTGCCAGTTCTTGGGTAAGTAAAGTATGTACAATACGTGTTTGCGTACATGCACTGCATTTATGTAAACGAAAAGATTTTTTTTAGTGTAGCTGTTACTCTAGTCATACTTCACTTCACACAACACACCGTCCAATGATGACGAATAAGAAGAGTATTAAGTACCCACATAGAAAGGTACGCTACTGGTACTCTTAAAATACATGGGGAAGAGGGAATACTGCTTGTATTATTCATATAGACACACAACTGCATAATGTCGACTTTGTAACGAAATAGTTCTTGCAAAGTTGTAAGAATACATAACAATAGGGACTACGTCACATTCAAGTGGTTCGGCCAAGGGATCTCCTAACCCTTTTACCAAAAGCAAGCAGTTACTTGTACCTACCTACTAGATGTATATATACATACATGAAATGAAACATGCTTCACTCACTCGACACACTCTTTCGCAAAAGGCTAAAAAAAGAGAATGGGAACACAGGATGATGACGATAATAATGATGATGATAGGATGGAGCTCCTTGAAAAGAGATCAGAAACAGAATATTGTTCTCTTTACGTACTGCGTGTGGATGTGAAGTATGCTGTTGTTTAAAGCATGTGGTTTGTAAGCCAGCATTCATCAAGTGATAAAAAAGTCCACCCTCCCAGTACAACAGCACGGCTACGAAATGAATAGGTATAACGTTCAGAATTGGGTAGGGTATACACGGATGACTAGGCAGAACGTTCTCTCACTTTCTGTTTGTGCAAAGACAGCAAAAAAATATATATTCTTACGCCACCACTATCACTTTGTTAAATGCTCATTTTTTGACGATCCCGATTTTTCTTTGGCATTATTTAGGTGGTGTAAATTTTATGTGCTGAATTATAGAGATCTTTTGTATGAAAACGGTAAAGCGTTTGCTCACGTGGTCATTTAGTCACATCACATGACAGAACAAACTGTAAATGGTTTCCTAAAAAACTTTGTGGAATCCGCAAAATATCGGTTTACCTTTTCCACGCCCATTATTTCCAACTTCCTTTTGAAATTGTTAGAACTCAAAGAGTCAAATATCAAAGCCAAAAAGCAAATACCCGTTATTAAAGTCAATCCTTTTTTATACTCCAGAGTAAAAACCAAAGCGGCTTTTCGAGAAAAAAGCGCATATTATATGCTATAATTAACAACCCGAGAAGACCTCGTAAAACAGGAAGGCCACACCACTTTTTATAATTTTTACGATTCGCCTCGCCAGCAATAGAAATACATACATACATGCCGTATGGTACCAAACCAAAAAATTGTATGTATTTATATGAGAACAATCCCAGATTTTCTCGGTAACAAAAATTATTTACGATTCGCCTCGCCAGCAATAGAAATACATACATACATGCCGTATGGTACCAAACCAAAAAATTGTATGTATTTATATGAGAACAATCCCAGATTTTCTCGGTAACAAAAACCAAAAGGGAAACGAAAGACGAGAGAACATGTAAAATACAAGGCAAAACAATAATTAACGCGCTGCGCTGTTTTGCTTCTCTGTTTACAAAACCATGAGCTTAGCACAAAGGGACGGAAAAGAAGAAAGGAAATTCTCCCCGTGAGTCAAAGTGAAAAGCTCTCCGCGGAGATGAGGTAAACCAAATCGCTAGTATGTTGGTACACGTAAATACGCTAATAGAGTAGCTGAGAGTAGGGAGGAAGAGAGAATAATGATGTACCATACTATAGACTACACAACGACGCTATCTTTTCAATCTCTCTCTAACACTCACTTCTCTAGCAAAACATAATAGAATTATAATAGACACGTCGTAGTAGCATGCATAGAGGGCAAAGCTTTCCAAAAGAAAAGTCAACTCATCCATCCATCCATCCACCAACTTCCAATGTGCTCACGTTGAAAGGAGGGCAAGCGATGAGAGCAGCATCAGCATCAGCCTATAAAGCTGTGTGTGATTTAGTATTAACTCGTACAACAGGGAAGTTGTATCTCGTTCTCTCTTTTTCCCACTCGAAACCCTGTACCTTGCTCGATTGTATGATGATGATGACATTAATCAGTTGTACCCATATAAAGAGCACAAGGTAAAACGAAAATACCATCTTTGTTTTTCGTTTATTTAGGCTACTAGCAGTTTGTAAAACGCCATGAACGAGTCATGTAGCTGACACGTAGTCATGTAGGCACATAGAAAGCTTTTTTTTAAAGGAAGAGAATTACACAGGAATCGCAGGGCTCTTTTCGCACAACTAAAGTGAGAGAACCACCGAGCGTTCTCTCATCATCTTCATCATGTAGTTTTTCCTTTGCACCTTCCGTCCACAAAGTCGAAGCTCCTCGTCGCCTTGATAATGTAGTAGTATCTCCCATGAGACCATTCTCTCTGCTACGGCCATGTTCTCTCTTGAGCAAGGCCCCTATACATAAAACAACAGCGCGCAGCATTGAATTACCGTTTTATTGCCGTTTTGCATCCAAAACGACAATTTCAGCAGCGTGTACACAAAAATCGTCCAAACTGATTGCGATATAATCAGGTACGGCTGAAAATGACAAAAAGCAGAGTCTATCGGGGAAAGGAAGGCTACCTACTAGTAAAGCAGTTTGCTTGCACGCACAATAACTTTACCAAAATCCTCCCCACTCACTTTTTCAAGTAGCCTTGTCTTGCATCACTTTACGAGTAGTCTATCGGGGAAAGGAAGGCTACCTACTAGTAAAGCAGTTTGCTTGCACGCACAATAACTTTACCAAAATCCTCCCCACTCACTTTTTCAAGTAGCCTTGTCTTGCATCACTTTATGAGAACGAGCAAGGCAATATTTTACCAAGAAACGAGAGAGATGGTTAGCAAAACTCTGCAAGAAATAGAGTGAGGAGACAAACCTCGACGTTTTTTTTACTGTGGGTAAGCAAAAGCAAGCAAATAAATGATGCAAATCAGCCAATGTAAATGGGCTTTTAAAAAGTGATGTTGCTCGTTCATTTCTCACCCTTTCTACTTACCTTAATAGGTGATGTGCACTACGACGACGATGATAATGATGACGACGTATCACAGTATGGTAAATTGGTTCCATCAAAAGTCATCTCATCATCATGAAAGACGCAAACCCTCTACATGGATAAGTAGACAAGTAATAGAGCATTACACTTACTTATTCAGCATCATCAGCAGTAGCATCTTACTCCTTCCCCAAGTAAAGTTGCCAGTACAGTAGCCATTCTCAGGAATAACTTGTAGTATATAAATATACATACATATTGTGTGAGAAACGATTACGCAGTAGACAAGAAAGAAACGTTCGAGAAGACAACCATGCATGGTGGTACGTACTACGTAATACATATTATCTTGACGACGACAAGAAAGCAAATTATCCTCATTTTTCCCTTCTCTCTTTCCGCTTACGTATTGCTGGTATATATTCCTTGTTCATTCCTTTCATAATCTAGGTAATTAAAGCACAAGCGCTGATGAAAATTTTTCTGCAAGTTATGTGCTATTGATGAGGGGATAGTTAACTGGTACGTTAGAGAATACTGTTGGGGAATGAATGAAAATGTATGAGAAGGGGTATTTTGGTAAGTATCGAACGCAGGATGATGTCAACACAAAGTGCTCAATACCCAGTACCCATCAAGTCGTTTTCTTTATGACATTAACATACTGTATTTTAGAATACTCTATCAACTAGACATGAATAATAAGGAAAATTCACGCGATTGATAGGTGGAAAAAGTACTAGTGCTAAAATATTAGCATACGCCAACCCCAAATTTAGGCACCTCAAAATACAAAATGTAGAAAAGGTAATCGCGCGCTGTACGACTTGCAAGTTTTGAAGGGATATACCGTCCCTTGAGTGTTTTAATCACCCTTATCCTGCCCGTATCTTACCCGCCCTTGGACATTAGCATCATTATAGTTACAATATTTACTTAGGAATTTACAGAATGAAACATTTTTTGTGGTATTATTACTTTATATTGCAAATTCTTGGATTCATATTGCATTGCATGCAGTATAGTGGCACAACCATGGAACCAATCAGTTTGCTAATTATACTTTGCTAGCTACCCATTGCTGTTACCCACCCGCCGCCCCTTGCATTTTTAATTATTTTACTCCATACCCATAATCAACGGTAACAACAGAGTGCGGCTTCCCCAGATAACGACTCACAACACTAATGAATCATAAAAGTTAATCTAAAGGTAGTTGGTAGAAGAGAAGTAGAAAAGAAGCTGGGGCAGAGAGTCTAATAGTCACACAAAAAATATCCCAAAGCATTTCTTTGTATATTGTACGTAATATACCAAGTATGTATTGATGTTCTATATATAATATATTATTATGTTTTTGCTGTGCTAACAACAATCATGTACAAACGACCCAACGAGTCATGCAAAACTAGACTGCTAATGTGAAACCAAAGACAACTTTTCGTATTGGATATTAATTACATAATCCATTATCCCCTTTGTATTGTTCACACAAAAAAACATTACTTTCCTCGTGCCACATAATATTCTGGCAAGAAAAAAGTGGAGCAACGTGGTATGCAGTGATAAATATATTTTATGTATTTAGAATTGGATTATTATAACTTAAATAATGTTGCACTTTTGTTGTAGTTATTATGTCGCACTCCTTTCGTTTCGCGCTTGCATACGTCATAAATCCCAACTATAAAATCAGCAGAAAAAGCATAAAACATCCCATCTGAATTCAGGAAGACAAGCCGCATTAAAAAGTGTTTTGTGCTTGTTCGTATTTGATATTAAGCATTCGCTGTTGTTTTCTATGTCGACTCACTTTTTTTACCACACACACGTACAAGTAGTAAAGTACTACCACCACATTATCATAATAATCCTACATTCTTTCATTATTATGCCGTCTTAATTGCCAAGTAAATACGTTTTAACCCCTTCCCTAAAGAAAAGCAAGGTGGTATTTAATCCAATTATCATAATAATAATCCTACATTCTTTCATTATTATGCCGTCTTAATTGCCAAGTAAATACGTTTTAACCCCTTCCCTAAAGAAAAGCAAGGTGGTATTTAATCCAACAAATGTAGCATGTAAAGCTTTCCATTAATTTAACAATAAAACGCTCGTGCAGAGTTCCGCTTCTGGGGCATCGCCACACACACTAACTAGGAAACAACTGGTGTGCACACAGCACACCATACAGATATTTGTACATATCACACATATCGAAAGCAACTTCGCGTGAAAACAGAGAGAAAAAAAAATCTTCCGCTTTTGCCACATAACCACACACTTATTCTTATATCATCAACATTAAAGAAAAAGTTAAATTGACACTAATAATAATCATACCAGTTCAAAAAACTGATGTTGGCACGAGAGAAACTTATTGCCATATTGTACGTTGCGGAATGTATGTATGTATGTGTGTAATGTTTGCAATTTTTCATATTAGTACCCTTTATGTGCATGCATAAAAAAGGATAAACATGCAAGAGGAAAACTCGCAACGGAGACGGAAGAAATCCTTCTTGCTTGCCTTCATTATGTGTCATGTTATTGTGTTATTCTTTACCTAGAGGACATACATACAATGGACTCCATTGTGTGGCGGTGTGTGTCACTTTTTACTTATTCTTGAGAGAGAGAGAGAGATGTGTTGTAGGTACTTACATGAAAACAGAAATACTATCAAATGAGCAAAAGGAATGGAGGAAATCAACAATCAACTGGCATTTTATTTGCATGTAAGCTATATATGTACACCATCATTTTCTGCGACTTTCCAACATCATTACAAGAAAATCAAGTGCTGATTTTACCTTCATTGCTTCACATACATGATACATCCATATTACGAGTAGGTGCATAATATTTTCCTTGTGATTTACCCCCATTACTATACACCAAGCGTCACACTGAACTGATAAATAAACTATGGCAAAAGCTTCACCTTCGTGATATCCCATAGTCATCATCTCCTCCCCTTTTCTACGAGTAATAGAAGGCTGTAGCATCTGAGGAGATTACATTTACAAAGTCACTTTGGGCTTGAGTACCACCACCTGAGCCTTTGCCTTTACAGCTGTAAAAGGTACGCGCGTATGTATTTTTATAGTACTAGTAATCATACTCAATTTCCCGTTCAGTACTTTTTCAAGGAAACGCAGAGGAAACAGAACATAATAATATTAAAGTGCGGCCAAAGCTTGTAACTAGAGAGAAGGACCTCCAAAATTCTTGAAAATGTTAATTTTAGCAACTATATGAAGTCACTGTGTCAATATACTGAAGGGATAAATATATATATATAGATGCTTANCAAAATTCTTGAAAATGTTAATTTTAGTAACAATATCAAGTCACTGTGTCAATATACTGAAGGGATAAATATATATATATATAGATGCTTATCAACTTATCATCACTGTTTCTCCACCGTTAACTAACAACTTACATATATGCGTACTATGTATATATTACAGCGAATGCATAATGGACACGACTTCTTATTTATTGTTGCACGAGGTATTTTTTTTAGTAACGTCATATTCATTTCTATGAGTTTTCGCTTTTGCTTACCCAAAAGCATTGTTTTATCCCTCTTCTGTGTAGACATCTCTCTATACAATCAGATTTGAGCTGCTTTGAAATCGAAACCAAACGTCCTTTGTCAGTTTTTATTTAGAAAATATAAGGTGCATAAGCAGTAGTAAATTGGCATGCATAATAGTCAGCATCGATAACATGTGTGCATACCTAATTTTCGTACAGGGCTTGCCTTTGCCTAATGTGTGGTAGTAGTAGTAGTGGTGGTGGATAGGATAATAGCAGCAAAAGTAGCAGGACTGTTGGTTGTGTGTTAATGTTTTTATGTGTGTGTAGAGATTGCTGTTGCTGTCACGTTGCAAAAAAGGTCAATAATCTGGCCGCAACTGATGGCAGATTACTTTATGTCATGTTTGTTGTTGTATAGTATTGCATGGACTTGATTCCGTCTACCCATGCACCAAGTCTACCTCTGCTACCCATAGTACTGCCAAATGTATCATTACCACTGCACACTAAAAGAATCACTGCCAAAAGGTACACAAACGTCAAGTACGATATAGCATGTAAAAGGACACACAAGTCTATTGTTACATTTCCTCTGTACACACAACAACGACGTAATAATGCGGCGAGGTTGCACTGCACGGCGCAGCGCCAGGAATCGTGGCTTGCAAAATGTGGAGTGAAAATACATACATGTAGCCTTGCCAGCCAGCCACTACTACCATCATTATCTTCATCAGTAACAACAGCAGCAGCAGCGGCAGCAGTGTATCTACTACCTTCAAATGTTGGCATTTTTATTTTTATCAGATTACTTTTATTATTATTCGCACTTCTTTTGCTTCTTTCACGTGAACGTCTTTGAAAAAGAAACAGCAATGCCATGCCATTCTTCTCTCTGCACAGAAAACTTCAATCAAGCTGGCTTAAAAGGTGTTATTATTATTCTATTCGACATGCATGCCTGTGTGTGTGTGGAAAAAGAAATACCCCAAACGCCGCCAACGTCATCTACATCATTTTTCCCCTCAGACAGGATAGAGGAAACGCAAGGATGAAACATGTTGATGTTTTATAAAATGCATAACAAGTTATGTGTGTTTTTACAATAAGGACTGCATTGAAAGTGATACAATGTATGCCTTATAATAACCTACAACAATGGGAGAACAAGTGGATATAGATAGCAGAGTGGTAAAAAGCAGAAAGATAGTTTTATATAACCTGCATTCTGCTACAAGAGTTGAGAGTAACATGAAGAGAGTTATAGATGGTCGCATCGCACTCACTATATAGTTTCACCTCCGCCACGTATCGCGGTACTCAGTGTATAAAACGTAATTTTACGATTATCATGATCGAGTGGAATGTAATATGCGAGTACGGTTTTTTTTTCATAACATCAAAACTGACAGCGCTCAGCAATAGCAATTGAAATAAGCGAGCAATTCAAACAATGAGCTATAAACAAATCCACCATCGCCACCACCACCGTTCATTTACCAACATCAACCAGCAGCGGCGTTAAAAGTGACTATGTAACTTCTCATTTCTTCTTGGGGTCTGAGAAACAAACCTTAATCGCATAAAAATAGCGTATTGGTTCATTCACAATACTTTTGGATTAGCTGGCACTCATAATGATCCAAAAGTCTTACCATTGCCAATACAATGCAATGGGGTAAGTGCCGAGAGCAAAATTGATAAGCAGCTTTACTGCACTCATTCAAGAGTGGATACATGAAAATGCGTGTAAATATTTTTTCAAAAAGAAAAGAAAAATGCACTTTTATTTACATGCTTTTGCAAAGATTTTAATAACTTGTATATCAATCAGGTATCGAAAATTAAGAGTTTTACATTTTAACATATTTTTTTCAAAAAGAAAAGAAAAATGCACTTTTATTTACATGCTTTTGCAAAGATTTTAATAACTTGTATATCAATCAGGTATCGAAAATTAAGAGTTTTACATTTTAACAAGTTGACTGTTCAGAGTTACGCAAAGGAATACGTAATAACTAAAACGTTGGCAAACAGAGAGATACTTACTGCATCTTGTTATTATTTGTAGTGCTTTTGTAGCCCAGTATCATTTTTATTTCAACTTTTAAGGGATGTATAAAAACTTCACGTCCAACGGACTTTATGTACCATGTGCAGCAATATATCTGCACTATATCTTTGTTACAATGAAAATAATAATAAATACTAACTACTATTAAAAAGTAGACTGCAAGCAATTCGAGACAACACCAGCTTCCCTTTCTCTTCCTGTTCTGGTGTTCACTCGCCAAACAAAAAAAAAACTCACCGGCTCGACTTTGTTGCTCGTTCGATGGCAAGGCAAAGTCGGCTGAAATCTGTGTACGTAAAAAGGTACACACAAAACAGGTATGTATTTTGTAATTACTATCACTGTCATCAAAGGGCTCAATCTATTTTCCATTGTTTGTACAAGACTGACAGTGCGTAACTTCACTCGACAGTGTGTGTATGCGTGTGTCTGCACATGAAAAGCTATAATTGTTGTGTAATAGATAACTGCTATGATTGCTCCTCGTAATATGTTATGTGAAGTAGAGAACCACAAAAGCAATGCTGCTCTATTATGGTAAACCTAAATAAAAAAATGTAGCGTGGGCAAGACATGACATACCACAAACATACTTTTCGTATTTGACTTGGGGCTAATAAATTCATAAATACACACAAAAGCACACTAGTTTACCGAGTGTTTGTAAAGTAGGTATGTGTGTGTGTGTGTGTCTGCTTTTTGTGTGAGGGAGAACACAATAATAATATTTTTATCATCGTTAATAATAATTATAATTATTAACCAAGAAGCCATACAAGCACTACATGGATTGTTTTTACTGTTGTTTGTTACAATTACCATTACTTCATGTTCAGGAGTAGAAGGTGGAATTAGGTTATCTGTCGAAGGCTATGAGAATCGAGAATGAATATTATTATTATTATTATTATTATTACGGTTGTAATGTTCAGCTAGCTTGTTGAAAGTGAAACTGCTCACTCGACCAAATAAAATATCTTTGAAAGTATAATATGCATGGTAATGTATCATTCACGGTGGTGCGGCGGTACTTGCAAAGTAAAATAATGCAAATTAGGATTTGAATTGGAAACATCATGTAAATCAACGAGATTTGAGACTGAATGAAACTTGGTTCGTTGGCTCACATCAGCCAGGGTACTGTTTAAAAAAAATAAAAAATCAATTCAGTGTTACAAATACTGAGCTTGATAGGGCAAAAGTTGGTGTTAAAGAAAAATTGTTTGGAGCTTGTACCTGCTACTAACATGAACGTAGAAATTGTGTTTAATTTACTTGACATTATATTGAATAGCGGAAATGTTAATGTTACCACCTACTACACCGGTTAGAAAGATTAAGACGATGTTCGTGTAAAATAATTTAGGGTTTTGATGCGTATGTAATCATGAAGATTAGGTTGGGTGTCTATAATCAATGGCTATGAGAAAGAATGAAATACTTGATACATTTAATACATTAGCGATGATTTTGCATTTTCTCGATTTTCTCTGAAAACACTTTCACTGTGAATTCGGAGATTGATATTTTTTAATACAAAGTTTTTATTGCATTTCTCTCGTTATATGTTGTAATTACATGAAATGGAAAGTCTTCATCTTTTACACCCATTCTCCAAATGGCGCTTTGTGCAAATGATTGAGTAGCTACAACGAGAAGGATATTACAGCCGCCATTGCTTGATTGCAATTATTACCCATGTGTAATTTTAATGAAATTGCCATTGCAATAACCACGGGTAGTAACCGATTTTCATATCTTCGTTCTCGTTTCCACCTCATTAAATTCTCCATGTATTTCACCATTCAAACTTGATACTAAGAGATCTTAGGAGTTTTAAATGGGAAAATGTATAAGTATGTGATTTTTTTAAACGAAAATAATGAACCGGGCCCCTGGGGTAAATTTAGCAAGCGGAACGTTGAAATTCCGCTACAACAACGGCAGCTTATCTTACGGTTACAGGTACTGATTTTGTCCGTTGTACGTACGGATATTCTATTAAGAATATGTCCCTTAAATGTTCCTAGACGAGTTGTACAGCACTACTAACGGTAGTTTTAACCGAAAACGCAATTTTTTAAAAACAGACTTAACATTTTACAAACTACTGTAATTCTAAATAAAGGGTGACAACAATTTGAGAATGATCGAGATTCTCGATTCGAGAAGAGAATGAGAGAAAATATAATAAGACAAGTGCAACCGTCTAAACTCGTCAGTGTGGCAAGGTATTGTTTCCGTACGTTGCTAGCGTTGCTACCAAGAAGTGCGTGCAGTGCCTTTTTTCCCAAGAACTAACTGGCTGCTGTGCTACAGCGTAACTGTACGTAAGTAAACGTGTAAGCCAGTTCAAGCAAGCGTTCGTTAGTTATGGGCGCATTCACAAACAGAAACTTGGTACATACATACATTACATGCCACAATACCATATTATCTTGATAATCTTGTCATGCAGTTAGTTACCACTGCTTGTTGCTCCATCTTTTCACAATTGGTAGAAGCTCCCTCCGAGGTAATTCAAAGCTTCTTCAAAATAATTTTCTCGTTTCTCTTGAGAATTACATAATACACTTGTGATCCGGTGCGTGCATGATGGTGTATTACTCAAGTGCCCAGAAAGATAGCGTTTAAATTTACTCTGATGATGATGATGATGATGCACACTAGCTTTACCGTTCTGGTAATAATACATACGAAGAGATTCAACGTTATAAGCAAATGACACGCTAACTTTTAGTCTCTTGAAGAAAATTTGATTATAGCGGAATTAATTTTTGTCCTCTCAGAATATTTCTTAGCATGTGTTTAAACAGAACCGCAAAAGAAAAACAGGACATGTGGAAGGAAATATAACAGCTACTTTTTGCTGCATCCAATGACAAAACCATTTCCCCTCAAGGAATAAAATTTTAATAGAATTTTCAGGTTTTCTTAAGGGTGAGATGTTGGATCTTACGATTTGTAAATGAAATCTTAATTTGTTCTTGAGCAACAACACATTTCTAAAGTTTGTACATGTGTCGAGAGCCATTTACCAAAAGCAATTCCCCTCCGAGTGGTATGAAATGAGAGAGAGAGAGAGAAAAGAATATTTTTCCCCTTACCTGAACTTTATCCCTGCCTGCATTACTATTACTTCGGTTCTTCTTCTGTTTAGGAACGGAAGCCGTACTGCTTGGTAGAACCACACGTTTCTCTGAAGCCGCATCATTCCACATTGGTATGGGGGACGTTGACGTGGATGTGGAAGTAGTAGACATGGTAGTCGTCGTAGCGGTGGCTACCATCTTTTGCTTCTTCTTTGGAGTCATGCTTTTAGCACTTTTCTCCTTGTTTTTCATTGTGGAAGGAGCTACCGCGATGTTGCTAGCGGTGATGGTGTTGTTAGGGGTAGAGACACTAGTAGAACCTGTGGTGCTAGACCTCCTGCTTCCTGCTTTCCCCAATGCTGACGTTACTTTCTCCTTTTTCAAAGGTGTAGTCTCCACGCTTGTTTGTGTGGATGTACCCACGCTAATTATTGTATTAGCCAGCGAAATTTTGGCTGTTTGAGTATCTCTACTGCTGCTTTTCGTGCTAGAAACACTTTCTCTCCTACTGACACTCGTCGTCGAACTGGCAGTTTCTGTTGACTTCCTCTGCTTTTTCTCATTCTTCACTGAAACTGGATTACTTTTGAAAGTCTTGGGAGATGGGGATAGATTTTCTGGTATTTCAGGTGGTGTTGGAGATGTTGAGGTGGAGACTGAGACGGATACCTTAACATCCTTCTTTTTTAGCTCAGCACTTGTTTTAATACTCGTACAAGTCCCTACACTGCTACTCGTTGTAGACGTTGAAGCGGTAGCACTGGATGGTTTACTGTCTTGCGCTGCTGCGTTTGTAGCACCCTTACTGCTCAACTCATCGGTGGAGGTGGACGTAGAAGCAGTAGACTTTGATTTTGGGGTAGTAACTGTAGAGGAACTTGGCGCTGGACTTCGCTGCTTTTTCTCTGAGGGTTCAAAGCTAAAGCTAGCCTCTAAGATTGCTTTCGCGTTTAGAGAAGCCATTCGTTTCACTTTAATTTTTGTCTTGGGCTTTGCTTTCGGTTTTACTTTGACGACTTTACCAGGTTTCGTTTTCACTGGTTTCACCACCTCTGACTTTTTCTTCCCTTTGTCCTTGGAGGAGGATACTGTATCTTTGGCTTTAGTGGTGGAGGATGCCGCGGCGGATTTACTTGCAGGAGCAGATTTCTCTGGTTTTCTCACTACAGTCTTTTTCTTTGAGGCAACTATTGAGGCAACAGCTTTCTTTGTGACTTTCTTTGCTACATCTTTTGAAGATGCAGCCGCCGGTACTGGTTTTTTCTGGGCTGCTCCCTTTTTACCACTTCCCACATTCTTCCCACCCTTTTCTCCTACTCTCGCCACCTTCAGTGGTGGGGGAGATTCAGAGTCACTTTTGGACCGTTTTCTTGTTTTAACTTTCTCTGAATCAGGACTCCTCAGTCGGGTACTGGGACTAGATGATGTGTCATCTCGCGAGTCTCGGGATTTCCGTTTGTTCAACGCTTTTTTCAACGCAACGCTTGTTCTCCTTGGCTTTTCTCCATCTGATGACGACGACGAGGAGGAGGACGATGACGAGGACGAGGAAGATGAGGAATAACGTTTTTTCGCTGCTACTTTCCCTTTGCCTTTTGCTGGAGTTGTTGAAGCTTTTCCAGGGCCACTTTCCCTCCCTCTCTTTGTTGTTACGGTACTGGTTGCAGCTTTCTCTTTTCTTCCACTTCTCACTTCCACCGGACTGGAAGCTCGTTTGTCTTGCGTTTTCTTCCCAGCTGCTTTCTGTTGCTGTTGTTTCGTAAGCCTTTTTGGAGTTGTGGAGCTGACATCTTTGCTACCCTTGGCTGGCGTTGCTTTGTTTGTTGTTTTGTTCTGCGGTCCACTTTTTGATGCCTTGCCTCTACCTGGTTTTCCTTTGGTAGGACTCGGTGTGTTGGTGGCAGCCCCTTTACCTGCTTTCTTTGACGAGGTTGGGGTGAAAACGTCCCTATCAATTTGCCCAGCACCTTGAGAAGTCTTGGACTTTCTCTGGAAGAGTGATGTTGAGATCTTTACTGGGGACGGTGGCACAACCTTTTTAACCGGTTTTGCTTTCCCCATCTTGATATTATGTTGTTTGCCTTGCTTCTTGAACAAGTGCAAAGCACGACGTGGAGGTGTGTCTAGTTGTTTGGATTGTTTAAGTACACATGATTTGATGATTTGTAATTTTCAGGTAATTTTTAGGTAAAAAGCCCGTTTCTCCGTGAAACACGACGATCCATATCATCTATTAGGAAAGTTTACATAACGTTCAGATAACATACCTATATGTATTGATTATTACGAGTTCAATGTGGACAAAGTATGTACTGCGCTCAATGACATTGTCACGTTTATTAAAGATTGACCATGAGTAAGCAACCTTTGATCACGTGCCGTGAACTATGTGTGTTTACACAGGATAGTAGAAATAAATCTACCCTCTTTGTAGTAATCAGATACGTTCGTGTCCAATTGTGTCAAAAATGCTTTAAAATGGAAAGTTCTTGTTAATGCGAAATGCTTAATATAAGAGATATGAAAAACAATTATATTCAAATTATTATACCCTAAAGCTATATGTATGAGCTTGTCAATCAATATAGTAGGAGCCTATTACAGCTATAAAATCACGATACAATAACAACCCTATTATCTATAAAAAGGGGAGAAAATTTGTGTCGAACTGATTTCAAAACTGCTAAGATGATATATTATGTAATTTCAAAAGAGAAAAGCTATGCACTACTACTGGTTTATTTCTCACAGTTTATAAATATAGTGCATACATAAATATATATAGTACTTTTCTCTTTTCTCTCGCATCTAGTTTCATAATTTGTTTATTTGAAATTGCACGAAATCTAGACTACTTGTAAAAAGAGTTTAAGTGTATAAGTAAAAATGATGAAAAACTAGCGAGAAAATACTAGCATTCAAAAATAACGACATAAATAACGTTTTCTCTCTTGCAAATATCTCTTTGGGTTAGAAAAGTATTAAATTGCTGAACAGTGAAACTATAAGTGTTCAATTTGTACGTGATCCTTTGTAAAAGGACCGGCAGGGTGTAATGAGTAACATAAACTTAAAATTGATAGGTTTCAAACCGCTGCTTATAAATAAATGCCACTATTTTCTCCCCCATGTTTTAAAGAACAACAGGTAAATTACATACCAAGACCAAGTCAGTTGCAGCTTTACATAGTTACGGTATGAAAAGCAAGCCATAATAGTACGTTTAATTATGCCAAAATGCAAAAGAGCCACGTTGCTGCTAATCCACCTTTACTGCACAAACATGCTGGTATTATGATGAGTGCCCATTTCTCCGTGAGTTAGTAGTACATGCCTGTCTGTTTTCTTCAACCGCCTACATAAACATTTTGTTTGGAAAAAATTTTCAAAATCCGGAAGCAACTTACCAGTACTAGTTTCCTGTTTAAAAGCGAGCCTCCAAATGTGTGTCTCTTTGAAGAAGTATAATTTCACTGAAGAAAATTAAAGCAAATCTCGAAATACAAAACAGTACTGTACACTGCATCCTTTACAAGTTTCTTCTTGTAAGCAGTAGTCTCAGGATTTTCTCTGCTCACTGGTTGTCTAGTAGTTGTCCTTCAATATTTGCGTCGTCTCCGCCTCCATCCTTCTCCACCATAATAATAGCTATATATATTTACAGTTATACTTACATACACATACTTTTCACCCGGAAAAAGTCCTCTCTCAAAATTACTGATCTGTCTTGAATGAAAAATATTTTTTTGACCTCACGTTTTGTATTTATATCTCACTTGTTGTTGTCGCTGCTGCTGCTGTTGTGTTTTTACTAAACCTGCTCGGTGTCCTATATACACACACACTCACACTATGGTACAATGTACAGAGAGAAAACTGTAAATATTTACAAGTATGTATGCTACTTTCTGAGATAGAAGTTGCTCTCTAGCTGTAAATCTGGAAAAATTTTGTGTACGACAAAAATTGGTCAGCTTACACTAACAGTTACCTACACAAGTGTAATTTTTCCTTAACTTACACTAACTTTTACCAAAACTATAACGTCTAAAGTTTGGTTAATATAAGAATAAAATTTGAAGCACATACTTTTTTCCTTTTCCTTCTCGTCGTAATTTTACATTTTTCTCTCTCTAAAACCGAGAAGAAGGCTACAACTAACCATTGACCATGGTTGAAGACTCGTCAGCGTAGCAAGTAAGGAATATTAACCCCTACACAAACACAAAAATATAATATATGTCTGTATACTTTTTTCCTCTCTTCTCCGCTGCTCCTGCTCGTCTTCTTCTTCTAGTACTACCACTACCGTGTACACTTGGACTACACAGTTTTGCTTTACTTAAGAAGAGCAGTAATATCAAGTTTATAGCAGTGTGTAGTACCAAAGTGGCTGCTGAACTTGCTTCTCCGCTTATATAACACTTTTTTCAATTCTTATTTTTTCCCCGTCGTCTTCCTTCTTCTTCTTCTTTTCCATTTAGTGCTCCTGCTTCTGATGCTGCTAACAATAATCTCTCTCTCTGTGCTTATTAATGAAGGAATGGATCCCCATTGCGGACCAGTAGTACTTGATGTTGCGAGATGCCCATCTCACATAGCTGTTATTACGTTATGTGATGTGTTCTGCTGCTGACGATGATGATGATGACGATTTCCTTCACATTTTAATCCCTAAAAAGTCAGTGCCCAAAAGTGCTTACACATATTGTAGTGTGTACATGCATGCATAAAATAATACGTCCTTTTACATGAAGTTTTTCTCAAAGTGGTACAATATACCTACACCACACTACCAGCCACCAGCAATAAAACCAACCAGTAGTAGTAGTAGTAGTAGTAGAAATTGTAGTAAGGCAAGTGAGTGAGACACGTACGCAATAACAACAAGAACAAGTTGAGTTGAGTCTTTTTTTCGCCTTCGTGCTTCTCTTTGGGTTGACTGTAAAATATATTCTGTTACAACAGCAGCTCACACACAGGCACCACCAAACCAATATAGTCAGCAGAGGCACGAAAGGGATAGGGGGATAGAGTTAGAGCTAGAATCAGAGAGAGATATATGGACAAGCAAAAGTATGCATAGCTCACTATAAAGCAAGTTGTATTATAAAAGGTGGCGGCGGTGGTGCTGCTGCTGCTACTACGCTTCACGAAGACGAGGATGGTGACGATGATGATTACACGAAACAAACGGAGAATAGTTCTAGCTGTATCGTTGCGTACACACATACATGATATATTATTTGATATATATACAACTTGTTCCATGTAATATTATCCCTAGCACCACCACCAGAAAATACACGCAGATAGGAGACAGAGTGGAGAACTGTGTAATATCTCTACCGAGAGGGAGAGATAGAGATAGAGAGAAGTGATGAGACAACATCACAGAAACTGAAGAAGAGCAGATGAGTTGAGAGAAATACAGAGACATATTATACAAAAGTGCACAATTTTACAAGTTACCTTCTTCCTTTCCTCACGAACGACACCAACTCATCTTGTAGTGGAATGGGTATATATGGGAGATGTATACCGATGATGATATATGAAAACATGGTCCCGTGTATCCTCCCGTTGTTGTTGGACATGAAAAGTTTAAGCCTTTTCCCATCACTGTGTGAGTTTTTGTGCACTGCATATTTGTATTGTTGGATGGATGGAAGATGGAATGATGAGTTTTGTGAGTCTCCTTTCTATGGTACTTTAGGCTGCTGCTGCTGCTGCTTATACCGCTGACGTTGCGATGCTCTCAAACTTTTAATAGTAAACAAGTACACAGATATACATTTTTCTCTGGCTTATCCGCAAAACTCTGAAGGACTGGCAGGAAATGTGTGTGTGTATCGTATTGTGTTGCAATTGAAAAGAATCGACATCATTATGATCCTCATATCACACTTTTTTCGGGATTACAGTCCGCTTGCCTGCCTGCCTACCTGCCTTGCTTAGTTTGCAGAAGGCTCCTCTTTTTGATGCTCTAAATTTCCGTCTCTATTCTGTTTAGTATTCATATTCCTTGTGGCGATGATGCCTCGTAAAGATAATGTTTACTGGGAATAGAGAAATGATGTGTGGTAAATGGTATCACCACCAATCAAACAGCTTCTTCGCTTTCCTTCTGCTGTTGTGGCTGTTGCTGGTCAACTTGGGTACGATGATGTGAGTGAAGAGCGGTAGCTCTCAGGAAACAATGAGAGTTATCATTACGAACATTCGACGTGAATTCTGGTGAGGGTTTATTACACGCCCATTTCACTTCTTTTAAGAGGCATATCGTTGGTAGTAATAATTATTTACCATAGATGTTTAATGGCTCTGTCAGGCTGCCCGCCGCGAAAATGTAGACTGGTCGCTGGAACAAGAAAAAGGAAATTGGTATAAAATATTTTGATATGATGAGATATTTGATATGCCGAGTCGGAAATCCTTTCTTAGCCCTAGGCTGACCTTTCTTTTATTGAACGCAATAAATCTTACATTACCCAAATGCCATGTTATCGTACCATTATATGCACTGTCTTTTGCAGGAAGTCTTTATTGGCCCAAACAACTCATAATTTAGAGATAAAAACTATTTAGTGGTGTAATTTTAACAAAATCTTCTTGTGAATTTGTTAAGTTTGATCAAATTTAGATTTCATCATTTTACTGCTATTTGAATCACCACGCATTAATGCGTATTGGTTTCGCATCATCACCCAAGGAAGAAATTTGATGTCGAGTATGTCATTTAATCCTTTTCAACGTTTTCAATATATTTACGGTGATGCAATATTATTTTTGGTAAATTACGAGAAATTTTATATTCAGATAATACAAAAAATTTGCATTTCAATAAATTGTCAATTCAGCTTTGATGAGTCTCTTTTGGCAAAATATTATCACTATGTCATATGTATGGAAATAATCTAGTTCCCACATTGAACTGGTTTCGTTTATAAAACGGTTCGAACTAATAGATTTTTCATTTAAAACAGCTTGAGACAGTGGTAGACATGCTAACTATTTATAATGTAAACACGTACTCGTATTACATCAGAATCCTTGATCTTGTTTTGTCGTG